>JAODAL010062092.1:0-19937 GCA_025379985.1 Phyllomedusa bahiana | reverse complement strand
AGGACGACATTAATTCAGAGGGGGAGAATGTGACCCGGGGTAAGCTCTACTGTCACTGTTCTTATTAAGTGTAAATTAGTTACTTATCCTTGGCCATTAGAGGGCGCCAAAAGTACCAGCACACAGCATGGTTGGTTGTACAGCACAGGACTAAAACAGTCAAACCTAGTGTTGTGCATGCTAGAAAAAGGGGAGGAGACAGAAGTTGCTGGAACACTGTTGGAGGAGTGAATTATGGGTAGTTTAGGTCCTATGAGACAGAGTGAAGGACACAGAAGAAGTGAGAGACAGTAAAGACAGAATCATGTGTGTGCTGCAGCCAATGCACACCAGTGAAGAGAACAGCCAGCAATCACAGCTCAGGAGTGACAGGATATGACTGGTGAACCCTCAGGTATCTGTGAGCTTATTACACCCCTTTTATCATTTTAACTGTGTGAATGCAAGGAGCCATTTGCATTTCTGTTATCATTGTTGTTTACTGAATTTACTGTATGGATAATGGACTTGAATAAAGCCTGTTAAACTACCCTAGAGTGGAAACTGTTACCTTTGATGTGTGCTGTGAAGAGAATAATAACAAGGGCCCAACTCACTGCAACCCCCCCCAGTTCCCTCAGAATCCTAAAGAACTCTTCATACCCCACGCTGCAACCCTATCACAGTGGCGTGTGGATAACACATGTTTTAGGAAACTGTACTTGAAGGGGGTAGATCAGTCCACATCAATTATGGCTAACTTAGAGGAGGATGGATTCACTTGCATGCAAGAAGATTCCATGATCAAGGTTCCCCCCAATGAGAACGATTGTTCACATTGAGGTTTATGAGATTGTCAACAATCCATAGATTGCCACTGCCGGGGACTGCTCTGAGGTAGCACCTGGCGGTTGTCGGGTAAAGTGATCCTTACCATCAAAGGCTCTGTGAAGATGCTGATGATCACTTAGTTACGCCCCCTTGGAGCAAGCCTGGCAGTGGTCCAGTGGGTTCACCACCCGCTTAACCTGCTTACCTGGAAATAGCATAAATCATCATTTACCCTTTAGGGGGGAGCGTCAGAACAGTCTTGAGTGTTTTAGGGGGGACTGTCGGGTTAGTGTTTTTAGAAAAACATTAAATCCTGTTCTAGCATCAGACTCTCATTTCTCTTGCTAATCTTTATCATGTATTATGATTAATCCACCTTTATTACAGATCAACTATTTGGCTATCGACCTTAATCCAGTTTATCAGATATTATTCACAATCATCTCTGCATTGCTTGTAACAGCTCATGCAAGGATAATGGCCTCCAGGACTTTCTTTTTCCTTGATAATATTGAGATATATAGCTTCGGGCTGCTTGGAACTGCTGAAGCAAGATATTAACCTCCAAATATTCCCTCATTCGGATGACACACAGAACAGTCCAGAACATGCTATTGCGCACGCGCCATGAAGGAAACTGTTAGACTGTTAGACTGTTAAACCGTTAAATATATCCAACTTGTTGTTATATGTCCATTTATGTCCTTGTATCTTGTTTGTGGTTTTGACCAGTATCTGCCTATACTTACACATTAACCAATTATGATTTAAAATGTATCATTACGTATCAAACGAATATAAACTTGTAACTTCCTCTAAGTAAACGGAATTGATGCACAACACAGAACTGTGTGTGTGGAATTCTCTTATTCTCAGCTGAGACATAAACACCTTGGATTTGGAACAGAGATAACAATTGGACCAGGATAGGATTAAAAGAGAAAATCCTTCCTGACAGCAGCAACATGAGTATGCCACAGAGTGGCACAATGACACAGTGTGAAGGTGGCAGCCACATGAGTTGGCCACAGAGTAGCACAATGACAGATTGTGGAGGTGGCAGCAACATGAGTAGGCCACAGTGACACAATGACACAGTGTGGAGGTAGCAGCAACATGAGTAGGCCACAGAGTGGCATAATGATGGATTGTGGAGGTGGAAGCAGCATGAGTAGGCAATAGAGTGGCATAATCACAAATTAAGGAGGTGGCAGCAACATGAGTAGGCCACAGAGTGGCACAATGACAGTGTGAAGGTAGCAGCAACATGAGTATGCCACAGAGTGGCACAATGACACATTGTGGAGGTGGCAGCAACATGAGTAGGCCACAGAGTGGCACAATGATAGATTCTGGAGGTGGCAGCATCATGAGTAGGCCACAGAGTGGCACAATGACAAATTGAGGAGGTGGCAGCAACATGAGTAGTCCACAGAGTGGCACAATGACAAATTGAGGAGGTGGCAGCAACATGAGTAGGCCACAGAGTGGCACAATGACAGATTGTGGAGGTGGCAGCAACATGAGTAGGCCACAGAGTGGCACAATGACAGATTGTGGAGGTGGCAGCAACATGAGTAGGCCACAGAGTGGCACAATGACACAGTGTGGAGGTGGCAGCAACATGAGTAGGCCACAGAGTGGCACAATGACAGATTGTGGAGGTGGCAGCAACATGAGTAGGCCACAGAGTGGCATAATGACGGATTGTGAAGGTGGAAGCAGCATGAGTAGGCCATAGAGTGGCATAATCACAAATTGAGGAGGTGGCAGCAACATGAGTAGGCCACAGAGTGGCACAATGACAGTGTGAAGGTAGCAGCAACATGAGTATGCCACAGAGTGGCACAATGACACAGTGTGAAGGTGGCAGCCACATGAGTTGGCCACAGAGTAGCACAATGACAGATTGTGGAGGTGGCAGCAACATGAGTAGGCCACAGTGACACAATGACACAGTGTGGAGGTAGCAGCAACATGAGTAGGCCACAGAGTGGCATAATGATGGATTGTGGAGGTGGAAGCAGCATGAGTAGGCAATAGAGTGGCATAATCACAAATTGAGGAGGTGGCAGCAACATGAGTAGGCCACAGAGTGGCACAATGACACTGTGAAGTTAGCAGCAACACGAGTAGGCCACAGAGTGTCACAATGACACAGTGTGGAGGTGGCAGCAACATGAGTAGACCACAGAGTGGCACAATGACAGATTGTGGAGGTGTCAACATCATGAGTAGGCCACAGAGTGGCACAATGACAAATTGAGGAGGTGGCAGCATCATGAGTAGTCCACAGTGTGGCACAATGACAAATTGAGGAGGTGGCAGCAACATGAGTAGGCCACAGAGTAGCACAATGACAGATTGTGGAGGTGGCAGCAACATGAGTAGGCCAAAGAGTGGCACAATGACAGATTGTGGAGGTGGCAGCAACATAAGTAGGCCATAGAGTGGCACAATGACAGATTGTGGAGGTAGCAGCAACATGAGTAGGCCACAGAGTGGCATAATGATGGATTGTGAAGGTGGAAGCAGCATGAGTAGGCCATAGAGTGGCATAATCACAAATTGAGGAGGTGGTAGCAACATGAGTAGGCCACAGAGTGGCACAATGACAGTGTGAAGGTAGCAGCAACATGAGAATGCCACAGAGTAGCACAATGACAAATTGTGGAGGTGGCAGCAACATGAGTAGGCCACAGAGTGGCACAATGACAGATTGTGGAGGTGACAGCAACATGAGTAGGCCACAGACTGGCACAATGACAAATTGTGGAGGTGGCAGCATCATGAGAAGTCCACAGTGTGGCACAATGACAAATTGATGAGGTGGCAGCAGCATGAGTAGGCCACAGAGTAGCACAATGACACAGTGTGGAGGTGGCGGCAGCAACAGAAGCAGCATGAGGTCGAAGAGTGGCACAATGACAGGTTGTGGAGGTAGCAGCAACATGAGTAGTCCAACGAGTGGCACAATTACAGATTGTGGAGGTGGCAGCAACATAAGTAGGCCAATGAATGGCACAATGAAAGATTGGGGAGGTGGCGGCAGCATCAGAATTCTACATAATGGTCCATTGAAGATTCGGGAGGTGGGGGGCAATACAAGTCCCTGGTAAAGATGGTTGGTGGTAGCAAGATGTGTGGCATCAGGCGGATGGCAGCATCAGAATAGTAGCTGAGGTAGGTAGGCAGACTCCAGACTCCAGACTCATTTCTCAAAATTTTGGTGAGGTGTCATGGCTGATCTAATCTGATGCATCAGGCAGTGGTGTTTGGAATTCCTGGTAGATCCATGCCTGATACATCTTGACAAAGGTGAGTCTCTCCACATTTTAGATGTTCTAGTGAGTTCTCCTTGGGGTAATGATAGCCCCCGCCACACAGAACACCCGCTCTGATGCCACACTACTGTTCGGGCAGGACAGCTGCTCCAGTGCAAACTCGGGAAGTTGCGGCCACACATCCAATTTGGCTGCCCAGTAGTCCAGCGGATCTTCTATGTGGGGTGGCAGAGTGCTGTCCAAGTAGGCCACCACCTGTTGGTTCAGGGTCTGCTCAAGGTCCTGCTGCTACTGCTGCTGCTGGTGAGTACCTTCCTCACTAGGTGGGTGAAGGAAGCTGCTTATCAACGACTCCAGACTTAGGTTGCTGATGATGGAGGTGGAACTGTTCCTACCCCCACACCAGCCATGGCAGTGGTATGTTAGCGCTGAGAAACTCTCTGGTCAGACCTGCCAGAGGATGGATGAAGGCGCAGATAGGCAGCTCCCAACTGACTACATAGGATTTCTCTATAGTACTTGAGTTTGTCCTCCCTTTCGGCAGGTGAAAAAAAGGATCCCATTTTGGACTGGTAGCGAGGGTCCAAGAGGGTGGAGAGCCAGAAGTTATCCCTCTGCCGGATGGTGACTATTCGGCTTTCACTAGCCAGGCAAATCAGCATGCAGTGGGCCATCTGCGCAAGTGACTCTGAGGGGCTCCCTGCCTCCATCTCCACTGTATACTGCCACGGTGTGTCCAGCTCATCTGCCTCATCTTCCTCATCCTCTGGCCGCTCCTGCTACTCCTCTCCTGTCACCGGAGTAGAAAAACCACTCATTTCGCCCGACACTGCTTGTGCTCCAATGTCCTCCTCCTCCAGTTCAGCCCCCACCGGACTCATGTGGTCATGAGATGTAGTCGTCACGTCTCCATTCCCCTGACCAGATAGATTTTTCAGCATCTGTTCCAGGACATGAAGCAATGGAATGACGTTATTCATCCCATAGTCCTGGCGACTGACAATTAACGTGGCCTCTTCAAAGGGTCTAAGCAAAAGGTCACATGAGCTGGCACTGGCTGACATCGAAATTACACAGGGGAGTACTCCTGTCTGCTTGGATCATCAAGATATCATTAATGGCCCTTCTCTGTTCATAGAGTCGGTCCAACATATGGAGGCTGGAATTCCAATGGGTGGAAACGTTGCATGTCAGCCTATGTTGGGTGACGCCATTCTGCCGCTGCAGCTCAAGGAGAGTGTGCTTGGCTCTGTAAGAATGGATGAAGTGCATGTACAGTTTCCTGGCCATTTTTAGAACGTCTTGCAGATGGGTGGAAGACTTGAGGAACCGTCTGACAACCAGATTGAACATGTGCGCCATGCAGGGCTCAGCCCTCCTCGGCACCGCACGGACACCATGTTCCTTCCATCGTCTGTCACCATGGTTCTGATTTGCAGAGAAGAAGAAGGAGGCCACACATCGATTTCATGCTGTATGACGCGGAGCAGTTCCTCCCCTGTGTGACTTAGTTCGCCCAGGTAAACCAGGTGTAGAACTGCATGACACCGCCATGCCCTGCACATGTGGTATGATGGAGCAGCACTAAGACTTGTGGAGGCTGAGGTGGTGGAGGAGGAGATGGCGGACATTGGCGCAGGATCAGCAGGTTGACAACGTGGACGAGAAAGCATCTCCTGTCCAAGTTGCTGGTGTGGCTGGGCAGGAAGCACATTCGCCCAGTGGGCCGTAAAGGACATGTACTGTCCCTGACTGTAGTTACAGCTTCACATGTCCGTGTTGCTGTGCACTTTGGAAGACACCAACAGGCTCAAGGACTGGCCCACCTTCTGTTCTACATATTTGTGCAGGTCTGGTACTGCCTTTTTCGAAAAGACCAGTAGATTATGGACCAGTAGATGATGGGAAAAATAGACAGCTCCCTTCGGCAGAGGTGGTGGAGCCTTGACCAGCTAAAATGTCATGCGTGCCACTGGGTGCTGCTGCTGTTGCTGTGGCAGGATGGACCACTGTCATGGTTCACGCCCTGGTCCCTGCCTTGGACCGTCAGCGTATCCATGCCTTGTCCCTGCTTTGGCTCCCTGTGCAGTGGTCTCAGCGGCCTGTTTCCCTGTTTGCTGCGAGTGTGTCCTTGTACTTACCAGCATAATCCAAAAAGATGCACTCCTAATGGATAAGTCACTTCATACCAATATAGCCGTATAAAACATTCTCCTTTTATTATATATTATCTTCTATAGGAAACAGCAAAAATTGCATGCTTTTGAACACATGTAAGTAGAAAAGTCTCAAAACTTTAAACACTAGCGGTTTGTAGCGATCTCCAAGCATGGAGTATCTTGTAACAAGGAATCAAGTCCTCAGCATAGACGCTTCATCCTGCAGCTAGCCCGGCCTGTCAGGTGTGTGCAATCCTGCTCTGCAACGTTTGTTTCAAGGTCCACCCCCTTTCTTAGACATACGTAATCTCTCCTCTGTTATCCTTATATACAAAAGTTTTATGACGCTATCTTTAAACATTAAAACTACATTATTATATATACTAATAACATTATGATCAAATATATTACACATAAACATAAAAAACATGAAGAAATCACAAAAACGCATTAAAATTACACTCTTCATTTAACCCTTTAGGGGTAAGTGTACCTCTCATTACCACCAGAAAACCACTCTTTGCATGAGATATCTTTTTATCTGTGATTCATCTACACCATAAATCTGTTCAATAATCTGCCACCTAAGGTCACATACTGTATATTATGTTTTGCTTCATAAAAATGCTTAGCAATAGATGTTTCTCCATACTTTTTCTTCTTATCTGATGAAGATGAATATCTTCTCCTTGTAATTTATCTTTATATTGGCGAATGCTAGATTTATGTTCATTCAACCTGGTTTTAATTTTTCGTGTTGTTTGACCCATATATAACATCCCACATGGACGCTTAAGAGAATAGGTAACGTTTTTTGAATCACATGTATGATATCCTTTAATATTAATATTATATCCTCTTAAAGGGTGTACCAAATTTGAACCTTTAATGATGCCATTACAATGTTTGCATGAAAGGCAAGGAAACGTGCCTGCTTGTACAATGCCCAACGTTTTTTGTCTATTCACATTACTGATGCCCTCTTTCTTGCAGTCTGTTTGCAGGGAGCCCTGGGAAGGTAAGCAGTGTCTACCTTTCCTTTTGTGGTGGTGGTGCTGTGTGGCCGCCATTGCTGCTGTGATGCTGAGCTGGTGGGGTGGCGCAGCCTGGAGCCAGGGGGCTAGGTCAGGCACCAGTGGTGCTGTAGGGCCACTGGACTGTGCCTCTCATCTGCGTGGCTTTTGCTGCGGTGGTGGCCGCCATGCAGAATTACCCCCATTTAGCGTAGGGACCCACTTTATGGAGGTCACCTCGACGTGGCAAGTGGGCCTATACGTTTTGATCAAAAAGTATACTAATAACCTCCTGTTTGTTTTTTATAAGTGTTGCTGAGAAGCATTAGATAAACGTATAATGTGAGGAGGTGCGGTTCATGCCTCCTAAGGTTGTATATACTGTATATTATGTTTTGCTTCATAAAAATGCCTAGCAATAGATGTTTCTCCATACTTTTTCTCCTTATCTGATGAAGTTTTACTTACTAATGGAATATCTTCTCCTTGTATTTTATCTTTATATCGGCGAATGCTAGATTTATGTTCATTCAACTTGGTTTGAATTTTTCGTGTTGTTTGACCCATATATAACATCCCACATGGGCACTTAAGAGAATAGGTAACGTTTTTTGAATCACATGTATGATATCCTTTAATATTAATATTATATCCTCTTAAAGGGTGTACCAAATTTGAACTTTTAATGATGCCATTACAATGTTTGCATGAAAGGCAAGGAAACGTGCCTGCTTGTACAATGCCCAACGTTTTTTTGTCTATTCACATTACTTTTAATTAAATCTGCTGTAATAAGGTAATTTCCTATGGTTTTTCCCTTTTTACACACAAATTTAGGAAACAATGCAAATAATCTACCTTATTTTGAATCTTTTTGTCAAAGTTTCCACCATTTTTAATTTTCCACTATTTTTAATTTACTGATCATCCTAGAATGATTATCATATGTTGAAACATATAGTAGTTCACCTTTAACTTGACGTACTTGTTTGTTTTCTTCCCTCAGTTTCTGTATGTCCATTGCACCTATTTCTTCACCCAACTTTTCTAATTCACTTCTATCATACCCTTTTTGAACAAATTTTTCAATCATCTTTTGCATATTATTATAATAGTCTTTCTGATAAGTACATATTTTTCTAATACGGATAAATTGACTTTTGGGTATCCCCTTGAAAATTTGAGGGGCATGAAAACTTTCCTTATTTAATAAGTTATTTTTATCAGTGTTTTTTCTATATAGCGTAGTTTTTAAACGATCACCATATTTAATTACTTCAACATCCAAATATTGTATTTTTTTTTTATTTTTAGTGATTGTGAACTGTACAGAAGAATGGCATGAATTAAGATATAGAAAGAACTGATCCAGCATTTCTTCGGACCCATTCCACAATAAGAAGACATCGTCCACATATCACAGCCAAACCGCGACATGTGGACGATGTCCACTTAATTGAAAATATTTCTACTCATTAGCTATTCTCTTAAGTGCCCATGTGGGATGTTATATATGGGTCAAACAACACGAAAAATTAAAACCAGGTTGAATGAACATAAATCTAGCATTTGCTGATATAAAGATGAATTACAAGGAGAAGATATTCCGTTAGCAAGTAAAACTTCATCAGATAAGAAGAAAAAGTATGGAGAAACATCTATTGCTAGGCATTTTTATGAAGCAAAACATAATATATTTGACCTTAGGTGGCAGATTATTGAACAGATTTATGGTGTAGATGAATCGCAGATAAAAAGAAATCTCATGCAAAGAGAGGTTTACTGGATTTTCACATTCGGTACACTTACCCCTAAAGGGTTAAATGAAGAGTGTAATTTTAATGCGTTTTTGTGATTTCTTCATGTTTTGTATGTTTATGTGTAATATATTTGATCATAATGTTATTAGTATATATAATAATGTAGTTTTAATGTTTAAAGATAGCGTCATAAAACTTTTGTATATAAGGATAACAGAGGAGAGATCATGTATGCTTGAGAAAGGGGGTGGACCCTGAAACGTTGCAGAACGGGATTGCACACACCTGACAGGCCGTGCTAGCTGCAGGATGAAGCGTCCATGCTGGGGACTTGATTCCTTGTTACAAGATACTCCATGCTTGGAGATCGCTACAAACCGCAAGTGTTTAATGTTTTGAGACTTTTCTACTTACATGTGTCCAAAGGCATACAATTGTTGCTGTTTCCTATAGAAGATAATATATAATAAAAGGAACAGATTGCAGTATCCCAAAATAAAAAAAAAACTCTTGTTCAGGAACAGGTGTGTATATGAAACACACATGTGAAGGTCTTTCACCCCAGTAGCTAAAAAAAATGAAGTATTTTGTACAGAGTACAATGTAGTGCTGCTACAGCCAGATGCTTGTCAACAGGAGACAAAGTGACAAGTGACAGAATTTAACATGGCTGCCATAGTTATAGGGCTGTGGCGTCACAGAAGCTGGATGGCTGCTAATTGGCTGCATGTCTGCACATGTCATTGAGGGTGTTCCTTTCTTTCTCCCATAGTTCTCTGCCCCATGTCACACCATTTGCTCACGGCCATTTTAGCTTCGTTACCGCGAATCGCCGTGAACTTCGCCTCTGGTCAGAATCGAATTTTACCTGAAATTCTAAACTAATGTTAGATTCGATTCGCCCATCCCTACTCAGGTCCATTGGTGGAAATGCAAATGAATTATTGGTCACAGAAAATGGTTTTCCAAGCAACTTTAAGAAGTAGAAAATGTTTTTTGTTTTTTTTATGAGATTAAAAATACCATTGCTGAAATTGTATCAAGCTGCAGAATACAGATTACACTTCAATTATACTGAAGAGTGAATGCTGTAAAAAAAAAAAAATTGCAAACAGGGCACAAGTATGTTTTTTTTTATCACATTTCACCCCATTTTTTCAGGCTCCCAGTATATTCTATCATATGGTCAAATACACCATTAGACATCCTATCCTGCAAAATAAAAGTCCATATATGTCTATGTACATTAGATGGAAAAATAAAAAAAAGTTATGACTCTTGGAAGGCGGGGAGGAAAGGAAATGAAGAGCCATATTCTTATGCCAGGTAGGGGATGATTTATAAAAAACAAAACAGAAAACCCCTAAAGATTACCGTATGTTATCTTAATAAATTGTAATTTTTGAACTATGACAAAGTTATTTGCTACAAAAAGTAAGTTTTCCACAAGTTTATTGTTTTGTCATTAATAATCCCTTCTGGTGCATAGCATCTGCGTTGCCTTCTCCCACTGTATTATTTTGTTACTAATAGATCTTCCTAGAGCACAATGTCTTCACTGCAATCTCCCATAGGAAGATATGCTGAAGGTGCTTATATAAACCCTCTTTAATACAGATCATCATTCAGCAACATCAGCTTGAGCTCCATATCAGTCATTTACAATGTGAATCATTTATTTTTCTTTATTGCCCTTTTCATGCATTTGAGCTTCTTATGTTCTCTTCCAATTAAACATGTTTCTGTCTCACAAAATTGGAATTTGCTTAATTCTACTTACGCCCTGACTGCTGAGTAAGACATACAGCACGTATGAAAGCCTTTGTGATATGAACATGGTATCTCACAACCTGACCCACTTTGTCCTTGCTGGTTTTACACTTAGTCCTGCTCTGAAAGCATCTGTAGTTACTACTCTGACTGTTGTTTACATTCTATCACTGGTAGGAAATCTGTTGACCATCATGATCACAAGTATAGATCAGCATCTACAAGCACCAATGTACTTCTTTTTAAGAAGTCTAGCAACTATGGACATCCTTTTTATCTCTTCTACAGTTCCCAAGCTCCTGTTTATCCTGATGAGTTCTGACAAAGCTATTAGTCTGAATGGCTGTCTGCTACAGTTATACTTTTATGTCTCTGCTGGTGGCACAGAGTTTTATATATTGGGAGTACTGTCACTTGATAGATACATAGCAATCTGTCATCCTTTACGATATAATCTAATTATGACGAGACAGTTCTGCTGGAGAATCATTATTAGCTTGGTTGTATTTGGGTTTTTGGAGTTTATCCCTGCCATTCTTCTCATGTCTCGCTTAGATTGGTGCAGTGGGAACAATATTATTGATCACTTCTTCTGTGATGGTTCTGCTCTCCTAAATTTATCCTGTTCTGACATTCATGTTATTAAGATAATGTTCTTTTATTTTGCTTGTTTTGCCATATTAAGTTCACTTATTCCAACTATATCATCCTACTGCTTAATAATTTTAGCTATATTACATATTTCATCATTTTCTGGAAGACGAAAGATGTTCTCCACTTGCTCTTCACACTTTATTGCTGTGTTAATTGTATACGGAAGTTGCATTATTATTTATGTATGTCCTGTAGGAACTACACCTTTTAGCATTGGAAAGATTGTGGCAATTTTCAACAGTATTTTAAGTCCATTCCTACATCCATTTATCTATAGTTTGAGAAATGAAGTAGTTATGGCCAGCTTAAGACATATGTTTAGGATGGACAATTATGTCAATTAATTTTTTCATTTTTTTGCTGCTGGTTTTGTTTTATTTTTTATTTTCTTTAATATAAACATTAAGTGACACATGTATGACAACTGTCGAAAACTTTCATTGTCATCCATAGCAACCAATCAGAGCCCCCCTTAGACATAGACAGTTTTCATACATTAGGCCCAAAATGTAAAAAAAAGATGAATTGAATGAGATAATTAAAGTTACATAGTTGCATAGTGAATACAGTGGAAAAAGGACAAATGTCCATCAAGTTCAACCAAGATGTGAATGAAGGTTCTTTAATTGTTACTCAACACAATTAAATTTTGCCTTCTCAAAGGAGAGTTTGCTGCTGCTGCACTTCTGACCTGCTTTGGATCAAAGGGTTAAAAGCTAAGTAGCCTAAGCAAGTATTCTGAGTGTGCGAGTGTGTCTGTTTTGTCTAAAGTGTTTAGTTTTGCTTAAGTGTGGGACTTAATATTGAGTGTAGAAGTCCTTGTTAATCCTTCAGCAAATACCTGTGTTTATTTATAATTGCAATACATTCAAAATCTGCAGCAGACATATAGTTTATCCATTGCAGCTATACATATTGGGCCACATGTATGAATCTCGCCACGTCGGGGTGCACCTTTCCGCCGGTTTTCCGGCGAAATCTGCGCCTGATTTATGTCGGCACTGGGGCACGCTCATACATTCCATGTAAAGTCCGCCGCGCCAGTGTTTGAGGCGCAGTGCGGGACTTAGGCGCAGTGCGGCGCTGCGCCTATGAGTCGCCGCCCGAGGTAGTGCACTCATACATGCGGGGAAAAGACTGCCGCGCCTCGCCAGGGTGTGGGGCGCAGTGCGGGGACTGAGGCGCAGTTCGGAGCTGCGCCTAAGATTCGCCGTCCGAGGAGGTGCGCTCATACATGCGGTGAAAAGTTCCATGTGCCTCGCCAGTGTGTGGGGCACAGTGCGGGGACATTGGCGCCGTGCGGGACTTAGGAGCAGAAGGGACTGCGCTGAAAATCTGTTCCTATGCGAGACAGGCTGGAAAACAGCGAGAAATCATTCCACATGGCGGTGCGGAGTATGAATCAAAAATCGCCTTTATAAAGGCGTTCAACATTCTCAGAAAAAGAGCTCAAACCTCAAAAATAAAAAATCTATAAAACAAAATCACTTTCCAATATCCTAATTCAAGAATTAGGATATTGGAAATTGCCGGGAAATACAGTAATTCAAATTCTGAAATCTATTCTCATTGGTCGGCATAAACCGGCCAATCAGAATAGGAGCGACAGTGAACCATTAAAACCTATGGAGAACTATTGACCAATCAGAATAAAAGGCGGGACAGTTCAAAATACAGTAAAAAATGCAGAATAGAGCTGATTGGCTGAGCTAGCGGGGGCTTGGCTATCCCAACCAATCAGAATAAGAGCGACAGGGACCCATTATAGCCTATGGAGAAGTTTGAACCAATCAAAATCAAAGGCGGGACAGTTCAAAATACAGTAAAAATGCAGAAAAGAGCTGATTGGTTGAACTAGCGGGGGCTTGGCTATCCCAGCCAATCAGAGCGCGAGCTACTTCTCCCATTGTAGTCTATGGAGAGATCGGCGCAATGCAATCTCGACTCTCAGCGCCGTGCGGCATGGAGTATGATTAAAAAAAACATTTTTATTAGTTGTAAAATATTCTCTGAAAAAGAGCTCAAACATTCTATAAACATAAATCAATTCTATCCCGAACAACGCGTTTGTCGCCGAGACCGGCGCTACTTAAGGAATTGCGATATAGAGAATTGCCGGAAATACAGTAATTCAAATTCGGTACACTATTCTGATTGGTCGGCATAAACCAGCCAATCAGAATAGGAGCGACAAACACCCATTATATCCTATGGAGAAGTTTTGACCAATCAAAATCAAAGGCGGGACAGTTCAAAAACCAGTAAAAATGCAGAAAAGAGCTGATTGGCTGAGCTAGCGGTGGCTTGGCTATCCCAGCCAATCAGAGGGCGAGCTACTTCTACCATTGTAGTCTATAGAGAGATCGGCGCAATGCAATCTCGGCGCTCAGCGCCGTGCGGCATGGAGTATGAATAAAAAAATCCTTTTTATTAAGTGTAAATCATTATCAGATAAAGTGCTGAAACCTTCTCTAAAAATAAAGAAGTTAAATCCCTAACAACGCGTTTGTCGCCGAGACCGGCACTGCATAAAGAATTGCAATATAGAGAATTGCCGGGAAATACAGTAATTCAAATTGTTTATGCTATTCTGATTGGTCGGCATAAACCAGCCAATCAGAATAGGAGCGACAGTGGCCCATTCTAACCTATGGAGGAGAATTGACCAATCAGAATAGGAGCGACAGGGACCCATTCTAACCTATGGAGAAACATTGACCAATCATATTCAAAGGCGGGACAGTTCAAAATACAGTAAAAAGGCAGAAAAGAGCTGATTGGTTGAAGCGGCGGGGGCTCGTCCAGCTTAGCCAATCAGAGCGCAAGCTACTTTCTCATAGAGTTCTATGGGGTAAATAAAAAAAAATATGAATTCAATAACATCAGGTTTATTTCTTTATTTTCGTTAGCCAAGGATCAATAGTATTGGTGTAACGAAAATAAAGACATAAACAGGATTTTATTGATTTAATTTTTTTTTTTTCTTTACCCCCATATTATTATTCATTTTATATACACATTGGGACAAACTTCTGTAGTCTTATCATTTGATTTCGGCCATGTACAGTTTTATTTCAGATTGCATTAGAAAACTCATAGGAGCGTCGCTCGCTCTCCCATTGGTCCAAATAACCGCGCCTCTTTTAACTTAGCCAATCACAGAGCTCGCTTTGAATTTCTTTTCCCCATAGAACTCTATGAGAAACTAGCTTGCGCTCTGATTGGCTAAGCTGGACGAGCCCCCGCCGCTTCAACCAATTAGCTCTTTTCTGCCTTTTTACTGTATTTTGAACTGTCCCGCCTTTGAATATGATTGGTCAATATTTCTCCATAGGTTAGAATGGGTCCCTGTCGCTCCTATTCTGATTGGTCAATTCTCCTCCATAGGTTAGAATGGGCCACTGTCGCTCCTATTCTGATTGGTCAATTCTCCTCCATAGGTTAGAATGGGCCACTGTCGCTCCTATTCTGATTGGCTGGTTTATGCCGACCAATCTGAATAGCTTAAACAATTTGATTTACTGTATCTCCCGGCAATTCTCTCTATTGCAATTCCTTATGTAGCGCCGGTCTCAGCGACAAACGCGTTGTTCGGGGTTTTAACTGATTGATTTTTACAGAAGGTTTCAGCGCTTTATCTGATAATGATTTACACTTAATAAAAAAGATTTTTTTATTCATACTCCATGCTGCACGGCGCTGAGCGCCGAGATTGCATGGCGCCGATCTTTCCATAGACTACAATGGGAGAAGTAGTTCGCGCTCTGATTGACTGGGATAGCCAAGTCACCGCTAGCTCAACCAATCAGCTCTTTTCTGCATTTTTACTGTCTTTTGAACTGTCCCGCCTTTGATTTTAATTGGTCAAAACTTCTCCATAGGATATAATGGGTCCCTGTCGCTCCTATTCTGATTGGCCGAGATAGCCAAGCCCCAGCTAGCTCAGCCAATCAGCTCTATTCTGCATTTTTACTGTATTTTGAACTGTCCCGCCTTTGATTCTGATTGGTCAATAGTTCTCCATAGGTTTGAATGGTTCACTGTCGCTCCTATGCTGATTGGCCGGTTTCTGCCGACCAATGAGAATAGCTTTCAGAAATTGAATTACTGTATTTCCCGGCAATTTCCAATATCTTAATTCTTGATATTGCGCCGTTCTAGATTTTTGGAAAGTGATTTTTTTATATAGTTTTATTTTTGGGGTTTTAAGCTCTTTTCTGAGAATTTTTTCCCGCCTTTATAAAGGCGATTTTTTGGAATCATACTCTATGCTGCACGGAGCGGACCGCCGAGATTTCTCTTGCGATCTTTTATGTTTCCTCGCATGTTCCGTTCTTGATTCACTTCGCCTCCGCTGGAGCATTTAGACCAAAATAAACTAGGTCTGACTGTCGGAGCTGCCGAGCGCTGCAATGCGCCGCACTTTGCCAACTCGCGATCGTTCATGCCTCGGAGTTTTCGAGTGCGCCGTGCCCCGCCCCGGAACGCCTACACCGCGCCCACACCGTGCCCATTACCCGCCCCTTCATGCAGGGCGCAGCTGAAAGTGGCGAATGCTGCGCCTAACACCGCATCCCTGCGTCCGACAGGGGGATTCGGGCCAGGAGGCGCAGGTTACTCCAAAAAACAGGCGAAAAGCCCGATCATTCATGTCGCCCATTGTGTCTAGCTTACATTTATAGTATTAAAGAGTAGTTTTGTGCCTTGTAATTCCATAACTGAAAGCATACATCCATACTGAGTTTTGCTGAATCAATCAGGTGACTAGTCAGGTGACTCATTAGGGGGGTGGTTACCTAATCAGCAGAGCTTAAATTGCAGCTGTGTGGAGCCAGTAGGCCTTTGCCTTCTCAAAGGAGAGTTTGCTGCTGCGGCACTTCTGATCTGCTTTGGATCAAAGGGTTAAAAGCTAAGTAGCCTAGCGAGTATTCTGAACGTGCGAGTGTGTCTGTTTTGTCTGAGTGTGTCGTTTTGCTTAAGTGTGGGACTTAATATTGGGTTTCTTAGATTGGGGCTTTTAGAAAGGGCAGTATCATACAAGTTTTTTTTATTTGTATCTGTATTTCATTTTTTTTGTAACATCCCCATGAGTTCCATGTTTGACAATGCTGTCCGGGCACAACCTGTGCAATGTATGCCATCACCTTGACCAACAGTTCAAGGGTCCATACTGCTGTGCAAGATATGTGCACGCTGCACATTTAGAAGCCGGACCTGGATCAAATGAGCAAGTGGCAACACTGAGATCCATTGCCAACTTGGAAGTGAGTTTGCTGCTTCATTGAGAAAATCACTCGCAGGTGTAGAGCTGGGGAGGATAGTAGCATGGAAGTGCAGGAAATGAGGCAGTTTACCTGGGTAAACAGAAAGAAGGGTAGAGGGAAGAGTGTTAGGGAGGCTAGTCCTGAACTGGCACCCCCCAAACAAATTTGCAAGATTGGCGGATGAGGGAGATTTTTCGGATCAGAAACAGAAATTGCTTCAGCAAGACACTACCCATGTCTGCTCCAGTAAGATGGGAATAGGAGTGCAGAGCAGGCTAGACAGGTGCTGGTAGTTGGGGATTCCATTATAAGAGGCACAGACAGGGCAATCTGTCACAAAGACCGGGATCGTCAAAACAGTATGTTGTTACCTGATTCGAGTTCGACATATCGTGGATCGGGCTGACAGATTGCTGGGTGGGGCTGGGTGGGGCTGGTGAGAATCCAACTGTCATGGTCCACATTGGAACCAATGACAAAATTAGAGGTAGGTGGAATGTCCTTAAAAATGATTTCAGGGACTTAGGCAAAAAGCTTAAGGCAAGGACCTCCAGGGTAATATTTTCAGAAATATTACCTGTTCCATGGGCCACACCAGAGAGGTGGAGGGAGATTAGAGAGGTGAATAAGTGGCTAAAAAATTTGGGTTTATAAGAAAGAGGATTTGGGTTTTTGGGAACTGGTCTGACTTCTGTCTTGGCTACAGACTCTATTGCTAGGGACAGGCTGCCCCTAAATGGGGAGGTTGCAGCTGTATTGGGGGAAAATGGCTAGGAAGCTGGGGGAATATTTAAACTAGGGATTGGGGGGGAGGGTAACTACAAATATACGTGCAAGATAGGGAAGATAGAGAACTGGGAATTAGTAATAAATCAGGGAGTGGAGGGAGGGAGGGGTGTAGCAATAGTTAAAAAAGAATAGGGAAAAGGAAAAAAAAACTGAAAAATACTAAATTGCATGCTGACCAATGCAGGGTCTGACCAACAAAATAAATGAACTAGAATTTTTAATTGCAGAAGAAAAATATGACATAGTGGGGAAACGAAGACATGGCTGGAGAGGCTACAACAGGGAGTTAGCTTATAGGGTTACAGTCTATTTAAAAGTGGCCGTAAACACCGGAAGGGGGAAGGTGTCTGTCTCTATGTAAAATCCTGTCTGAAACCAACACTGCGGGAAGATATAGGTACAGGTAATGAACAGGTGGAATCTTTATGGGTAAATATACATGGGGGTAGTAAAAGTAATATAATTCTAACAGAAGTCTGCTATAGGCCCCCAAATATAACAGAACCCATAGAAGATATGCTTCTCAGGCAAATAGATGAAGCAACTAATCAGAATGAGGTTGTTATTATGGACTACCCAGACATAAATTAGAAATCTGAAACCTGTAGCTCTCATTAAGGAAACAGGTTATGGTCTATAACTAAAGATAATTACCTTTCCCAAATGGTGCAGGAACCGACTAGAGGAAAGGCCCTTCTAGACTTAATATTGAATAATAGATCTGACAGAGTAACAAAGGTTCAGGTTGAGGGGCACCTAGGGAACCATAATATAATATAGTGACCATAATATAATAAACTTTCATTTATCCTTCAATAGAGCATTTTGTCATGCAGCCACAAAAAACACTGAATTGAGGGAAAGGCTAATTTTATCTTGCTTAGAGAGGCCCTAAACGTATTGACTGGGACAAGGTTTTTTAACCCCTTCCTGACGGACGGGCATAATAATTATGGCTCTAAATTTTTTTTCTCTTTGTCCTTCTGAAAGCAAACTTTTTATTTTTCCACCTACATATGAGGGCTTTAATTTTGCGGTGTTATTTATATTACTATAGAGTATACTAGGGAATGGCAAAAAAATTCTAAGTGGTGCAAAATGATAAAAAAAATTGTACTTGGGCCATGTTTGCGGGAGGTTTGTTTTTACAAAGTTTATTCTTTGGTAAAAATGATGTGTTATCTGTTATTTACAGGCTGTTACGCATCCGGAAATACCAAACATGTAAGGTTTCCGTTATGTTTGGGTACCGTAAAAAAATTCCAAACATTTTCTATTCTTGAAATTTGCGCGTTGGCGCCATTTTGTGCGACCAATCACTTTTTTGTACTAACACCACCGGATGTCAGTGAGGCAGAATTTTTTGCGGGCAGATGTGTACTTTTTAATGCTAGAACTTTGAAATGGATACAACTTTTTTGATTACTTTTATTCCAATTTTTATGTGACGTGAAATTACCCAAGAAATGCAATTTTGGTGTTTGGAATTTTTTTTATTCTACGGTGTTCAGCGTACGGGAAAAATTATATTTTATTTTTATAGATCTGACTTTTTTGGACGCGGCGATATCAAATATGTGTAACTTTATTATTATTTTATTGTTTTTATTTGTAAAATGGTGAAAGGGGGGTGATTTGAACTTTTAATACTTTTTTTTTGTACTTTATTTATTTATTTTTTTTTTACTTTAACATTTAGTCCCCCTATGGTGCTTGACCACTAGGGGGCGCGATCGTTAATACAGCCTAATTTCATTGCACAGGCAATGCATAGGGGGGTACAAAGGGTGGCGGTTTCCCCCACTTCCTTTTCTGCGGACGGAAGTGGGAAACAGGAACATGGCAGCGATCAGAGCCTTCACAAGGCTCTGCGCTGCCATGTTAGCCCGTCAGCACCGCTTTTCAGTCATTCAGACGCCGCAGCCATCTTTGCCGCGGCGCCTGATGGGTTAAACATCGCAGGCGAGCGACGCCACCCGCCTGCGCTAAAACCACAGGATGTTAGCTGAAATTAGCCGCTAACACCAGGCGGCTGTGAAGCGGGATCGCGCTGCAATCCCGTTTCAAAGCCGCTTACTGGCACTATGACGTACTCATACGTCATAGGTCGGTAAGGGGTTAAAAATAGCAGAACAAAAAATAAATGGGAGATCTTTAAACACATCTTAGGCGCCCACTGTGAGAGGTACATACCATATGGTAAAAAAAAAAATTAGAAACAGGAAAAACGAAATGTGGATCAACAGGGACGTAAAGGAGGCAATAAAAAACAAAAAAAGGTTTCAGTTAAAAAGTAGGGCAGTGAAAAGGCACTAAAAAATTTTAAGGAAAAAAAAAATTGTAAAAAATGATTTGGAGCAAAGCTGGGGACAGAGAGACGTATTTCCATTTAAAAATAACACTAACCCCAAAAAAATTTTTTAAAATATTTTAA
>JAODAL010062091.1:0-19938 GCA_025379985.1 Phyllomedusa bahiana | reverse complement strand
AAAGTAAGTGACAACGCGCAGCTGTAGTAAGGTACAGAGCAGTCACTCCTGCTGCGATCGGTGCGGGGCCCCTGCTCACACACGAGCCACGGGCCCCTGCGGACAGTCAGCAGGTGCCGGGGCCCGTGTACAGCCTGACCAGATTTGAAACAGGAGGGCCTGCTTGCCGGGGGCCCCCCTGTTTCAACCCGGGCCCGGTACAGGAGTACTGGCTGTACCCCCTGTATGGCGGGCCTGAGAGCAGCACAGATCCGTCTCCCCTCTATGTTAACTCGCAGTAGCATTACGTACCGAGGCACAATTATGCTGTTTTCTAATTGTAGAAGCAGCTGCAGTGTCACTGTGGAGCTGCTGGCTGTGCAGAGTGAAATTGTTGCCGGGCCCCTTTATTCTGTGTGAGAGAGCAGAATGAACGCCCCATAAAATAGGACTTGTGGGCCAGACAGAATGTAAATAGTAGAGCGTCAGCCAATTGAAATGAAAGGAGGAGGAATCCGACGGGCACGGGGGAACAGAAATTTACAAAAAAAACGCAGATAAGGCAGACTGTGAAAACAAGACAGCTTTGCAAATGACATCTAATTGCAAAGTTGCTTGTTTTCACTGTTCCTTTATTCTGAAGACCATTTAATGTAATGATACAACCCCTTTAAGGTGGTTTACGACACCCTATCTGAGAACAGGATGTGTTAAAGTAGAGAAGCTGAGCTCTGATGTATATAGGGTTATATCACAGAGCTCAGCTTATCTCCTCTATCATATAACCCTATATATCACAGAGCCCAGCTTCTCTCCTCTATCATATAACCCTATATGTCACATAGCTCAGCTCCTCTCCTCTATCATATAACCCAAATATATCAAAAGACCCAGCTTCTCTCCCTATCATATAATCCTATATATCACAGAGCTCAGCTTCTCCCTATCATATAATCCTATATATCACAGAGCTCAGCTTCTCTCCTCATCATATAATCCTATATATCACAGAGCTCAAATTCTCTCCTCTATCATATAATCCTATATATCACAGAGCTCAGCTTCTCTCCTCTCTCTATCTTAGGCTACATCCACATGACAAATTATGCAGCTGATTTGGAGCTGAAATTTTCAGTGTCAAATCAGCGTTGTATACTCATTGGAAATTCAGAGCTTGAAAGCGCAGAATTACGATGAGGAAACAATGCCGTATTTCCAAGGCAGATTTTCTACTTCCTATACTAAGTATTGTTGACATGTAAAATGCCTCAAAGAATTGACACGTCATTCTTTGCCGATGCTTACAGTACTCTACAATACTCTAGTAAAATCAGCGGCATCTGAACAATGACACTGATTTTACCTTGAAATCAGTGGGAGGCAGTTACTGTCAAATATTAGTGAATGAGTATTAAGGGGTCCAAAGATAAAATCTGTGCCGAGAATCATTGACAGCATGTCCTTTATTCTGTGTAGATTTTTTTTTCTATATATGGATGGGGGTTTTAAATAAAAATTAGCATTTTTAAACTACAAACCTGCATTAAAAAACAAACAATACATTTTGCTTTAGATTTCCACTAAATCTGAATGTCCTGGGTATGCACACATGACATAATTAAGAAGCAAAGAATTTACATTACCCATTACAGATTGTAGATTCTGAATTTTGTCAATGAGAAATTTGTCTGCACCACACAGTCAAAGATGAAAAAAAACAAAAAACACTTAAAATTAGCAAAAAGAAAACATGCATGTAACAAAGGTGCTAGACTAAAGTAAAGGCAAAATTTTACTTTTTCACTGGTAATTTATTTCCTTCCTTTCCACCACTAACCTGCAGAGTGCAGCAGCAAGTCACATGCAACCAAAAAAAAGTTGGTTTTCAATAACAGGCGAGGGAGGAAAAGGAGAAAAGAAAGGAGATGAACTCACAGAGAAAAGCAGATCATCTACTATGGGAGACCCGTGGAAAGTGCTAGCATTTCACTGGACATAACATACAGAGAAATATACTTCACTGCAGTGAACATTGTATGTGACTCTGATGTAACCTGAAGCTCTTGGCCCTTAGTGCGGAATTGTTGCCATTTATAATAGGACAATAGGCCCTAAGGCCATGTCCCCACGGCACGGGTTTTCGGCCGGATTTTCAGCCGGTTTGCGGTTTTTCAGACCGCCTGAAAAACCGGCCGAAAATGAGCACAATTGTTTCTCTATGGAAAACCCGCTTCAGCAAATCCCCACTGCACGGGTTTTCCGCCCGGACGATTTTGCCGTCGGCGGTCCGGCGGCAAAACATTAAACATGTTCATTCATCCGTCCGGTTTCCGGACGGAATATGAACAACTCAATGGGAGGGGGAGGGCTGTTCTCCGCTCATCGCGGAGAAAACGCCCCCCCCCCCCCCCCCCCCGGCCGGGGATGGCCGCAAAACAGGAACATACCGGCCGCAAACCGCCGTATTTGTCCACTGCCGTGGGGATGCGCCCTAGAACATGGGGGCCTGGAGTTGTCAGATGCATTTCATTGTACATTGTCAGATGTTAATTGTATGAGAAAGGAGGGGTCTGAGAGAATAGTTACACAAAGCAATTTAGGAGACAGATTGGATATGGTGCTGAATATGGGCTTGTAAATATCACATTTTCTTAAAAGGAATGTGTCGCAATTTTTTTTCAGTAATGTATGTGTTTTCTATAACCTTTTTATTTTCATTTGCAGTTATTTTCAGTGTGAGCTTGTATAGACAGTTATTAATGATACTTGTTTGTACAGAAAACTGCCCTTTTTAGAAGCAGCTCTGTACTGTGACTGCACAACACACAGGAAGCTGCAGTAAATCACTCACTGTGTATAAGGGAGTACAGACGTCTCCTGTCTGAATCTCTTCAGCTACATCCCTCCCAGCCCTTCCCAGCTGTGAATTTAGCATGCTCTTGTGTCTACAGTTCACATCTAGAGGGAGCAGGCTGCTATGATTGTGGAGCCCAGAGGGATCCTGTCAGGGTTGAGGAGTGACTACTGAAAGTCTCCTCAGTGGCTCTGTGCTCCAGCAAGGCTTGCTGGAGAAGCTGCGGAGGTCGGGTGGAAGCTCCGCCTATAGCCCCGCCCCTACAAGGAACAAGTCAGTTTATTGTCAGCAGCCAGGGAGACTGTATAGTGAGAACTAAGTGGAGGATGTGTGCTAAAGTGGAGAGACGTAGCTAAAGACTCATGGGCCCGGGTGCAAAACTTCAGCTTGGGCCACCCTAATCCCAGACACCATCTGTTGGCCAATACTTTTCAACAACAGGTTCCCTACTTGACGTGACGGATGTCTACGGTGTAGCGCTCTATAGAAAACTATTTCTATTAAAAGAAATTGTCCAATAAAAGAACATTTATTTCAAATGGAGCCAAAGAAAAACAAGTTATTCAACTGAAGTGTCTGTTCCCTCTTGTCCTCCTCCCCCTCAAATAAAATGTTGTGGGGTAACAGGAAAAATGCATTTGTGCCTTTTGTTTTATGGGTTTATGCTGAACAGTTTAACTGACATGTTATCTGTATTCCGCAGGTGTCAGTACAAAGGCTACATTATTACTTTATTATATAGTGACTAATACCATCATCATATTACTGACCAAGACCAATATTACCAAAAACAACAATATACAAGGACCAAAGAATACCCCATATTTTACTACCACATAGTGACTAATACCAGCATAATGTTACTGACTAAACCAGTATAATAAGACCAATAATACCAACAACATTACACAAAGACCAAATAATACCGCCACATCCTGACCACATATCACCACCATAAACAGTTTAAATAATACCATCGTACTGTTACTGAACATAAACCATTACACTGAGACCACTATTACTACCATACAGTGACCATATAGTGGTAAATAGCAGTGTACACGGTTTGCAGCCATATAAGTGATTACAGGACAGTTACATTTAGGGACTCACAGGTGACGTCTTGAGAGTCATTGAGAGTGAGAGTCGTTTTCTTTATCTTTCCTTTCTTCATCCCGTCCAGATCATTATGACAACTTTTCTCGGCCACAACTCGTTCATGCAGAATTTACCACACAAACATGTTAGACTCCAAACAGTGAAAGTGCCCCCAACTAACAATAGGGCCCTCATTTGTGCCACCAGTAGGTAGGAACACACCCCATAGTAGACAGCTGTCCCAAATTAGACAGGCAGATAGGAAAATGCTACTTTCAGGTAGATTAGACCTTAAAAATTTGTCTGATGAGTGGCAGACTTTTCCTATTAAGTAGGAAGGTAAGTAGATAGAGCTCCCTCTAGTAGGTAGGTAGGTAGGGCTCTTATGGTAAGTAGGCAGGTAGATAGGGCCACTTAGAATAGGTAGTTAAGGCCACTTAGGGTAGGTATTCCGGCCCTCCCCTCCTATTAAAAAAATAAAAATGATACTTACCTCGGCTCTTCTTCCTTCCCCCGTCAGTCACCTGTCTTCCGGAGAAGGCGGAGCAACGTCATCACGCCGCCCACTGCAGGACACCAGCTGAGGCGCCTATCAGACCCCATGCCTATACATAAGGCATAGTACAGGCAGTGGCGCAATGACATCATTGCATCACATTGCTGCCTTCAGTGGGCTAAGCGGCCAGTATCAGTGTATAATGGCTGCTTTGCCTCAGCTACTACCTGCACGGTGCAGGTAGTGGCTGTGAGTGCTGTATCGCTGGCTCTATGTGACCCAGTGATACCGCTCTGTGGTGAGGGGGGCTTTTGTTCCCCCGGTTTTAGGGGCCCAGCTGCTGCGACCCCTGTAGCTACACCACCGCCGACATACACACACACACATATGTATATATATACACATATATATATGTATATATACTAAATAATATATATACACATATATATATGTATATATAAATACACACACATATAGTGTGTGTCTGTAATGTGTATACCTTATGTTACATGAGACTGGCCCATGTGGCAGACATGCTGGTACTTATAGTTCTACAGCTGCTGCTGTAGCACTACAAGTACCAGCATACCACACTAGATAGCTATCAAAACTTAAAGCATATGTAGAGTGGTATGCTGGTACTTGTACCAGCATGCCTGCTACACGGGCCAGTCTCATACACATTACAGACACACACTATAGGCATGTGCGTGTGTGTGAATATATGTATCATAACATACAAAGTGTGCTTTTGCTACACTTACTGTGTAATCACTATCCCGGCAGAAGCATGAGAGCTACTGGCTAGGAGTTTGAGCAGTGCTGTTTGATTGTATTGCTGTTCCACCCGGGACGCTCTAGGAGACGGACCGCTCTTCGCCCCCCTCCCCCCTTTCTGTGTCTCTCTGCATACAGCAGCATCAGTGCACAGTAAGCTAGTTTCCGTCTGCTGCTTGTTGCAGCTGCGATTGCTGGGTCTGTGTGACCTGGCGATCGCAGATGTGTGGCGAGGGGGGCTTATGGGCCCAGTCGCAATTGTGACCGCTGCGACCCCTGTAGCTATGCCACTGCATGGGCTCTGTGTGAAAGTAGGTGCCTATGAGCTGGTGTGTGCCTTGGGCTTGTGGGTGCCATGGTGCCCATGGCAGTTTTTGCGAAAGTGTTGCCCGGGGCTGCGTTGCGACGGGGTTCCCCAGGACTGCTTTTGGCGTACGTGTGGCCCGGGGACTCTGTGTATGCATAGTGGCCCAGGGGCTGCGTAGTTATTTCTGCACGGGGCTGCGTTGTGTAGTGTCACGTGGGGCCCCCACCTGGCCCCCCCCCCCCCCCCTTTCGAGGGCACGTGGGGGGTGCTCCGAAAAACCTGTAAAAATACAGAAACACACACATATATATATATATATATATATATATAATTATAATATATATATATATATATATATATTTATATAATACCACACCACAACATACAGGCACATTTATAAAAGGGAATATCATAAACAACTTTACATATGTGCATTGTGTGTATATAGCAACGTCTGTTATAATAAATATCCCCCATATTAGTCTAAATAACTGTTACATAATAAAAATAAATAATACCTGCAAAAAACCATAAGTCACTAATTCGGGGGGGGAACTACCCCCAAAGAACCAAATCCCCCGGATATACAAAAGAATAAAATAACCAAAAAAAACCACGAAGAAATTTAAAACCCTAGACAAAAATAAAACCTAACTTTTTTTAAAAATAGATAAAAAAGACCAAATATTCCCAAAATTTCAAACCTTAAACATACCCCCCAGAAACTACTACCTAACCACAAAAAATTGGAGTAGTCGCCCAAATAAAAGCGTCCCCAAACTGGAACATACACTGAATATACTCCATACAAAGGGATATATAAAAAAGGATAAATATTGTCCCAAAAAAAAGCAGAAAAAATAAGAACCCAAAATCAATAATACAAATTACCCGCCCCTTTTCAAACAAAAAAAAGAAAAATAAACAAAAAACACAAGGACAACCCCATTCAATAAATAAGCACAAAGCTGATAAAACCGAGTTCCCCAGAAGAAAATTCCGACAAGTTTCCCCCCAGATTTTGGGGTTCATCAGGGAGGAAAAAACATATAATGGCACCTGAATTTTGGCAGTAATAATAAGGTGCAATCAACAAGCATAACTCACGGCCGTTGTAATGTAGGTAGAAAAAAGCAGGGCCATAAAAGGGTCCGCATAAAAAGGCTATTTTGGGTCCATAACGACAACGATAGCCCGGGATATAGGAGTATGTCCCCTTTGGGGATCAAGATTTGGGTTCTATGGACAAAAAAAGAACTTTAGACCAATGTTTTAACATGTGACCCCAAGGTTCAGCAATCACAGAGGGTTTTTAGAAAGCAAAGTCCTCTTTGTGTTGGGTGAATACGTTGGATGGGTACCTAGGAACCACCAGTGGAGCTGGTTTGTTGGGTTCCCAATGGATTTCATTCTTGGGGCCCATCAGTAGAGTTGATTTCTAGGGACCACCCAACAGCTACTAAATATGATTCCACATGCCTCTTGCACTCCACCGCTTGCCTTTTGCCTCTCTTTCTCGACTTTTCTCCCTGAAAAGAAGCCCCAGCATGTCATGGCCAGTGCTCGACTATGCCCAGAGGCCAACCATTCCCTATCATTTCAAACTATAAGACCAGTCTGGTCTTTAAAAGCGTAAGCTGTTAACTGTTCTCTAGTGAACCTTTCTTATGGGAATGTGAACCGTCTTGGTATCCTTTACTATGGGTTTATCAATAAAATAAAAAAATTTTATATGTGCTGGGCAGTTCCACATGGTTTCTGATCTCCAGAGGTGCTGTTGGGACCATGAGCAAGATCAACTTGTTTCCTTTTGGAGAAAAAGTATTTGTTGCAACAAGTAGAGCATTTATATTGGGTTCCATTTGCCAGCAAGAGCCCTTTCTTCATGAGCACTGTGGGCAGGGTAAAGTAGAATAGGCACACGGTATATAACAACCTTATCGCTGGTGGTGGCAGATGGAGTGGTCCCCTTTGTCTACATTCAGTTAGTTTGTGTGGTACACAAGGCACAGTGGAGACAAACAGCTGTAGTTACATGAGGAGAGACAGGTCATACCAGGCGTGATCTGGCCCTTAGAGGAATAGGAGAAACCCCTGGTGGGCCCGTGAACATGGTAGACTTGGAGTTTCTTTTAAATTGTATACATATCCTTGGGAGAGGCAAAGAGAGTGAGGCAAAAGCAAGAAGGTGACTATAAGGAGCATGTTCAGTAGCTTTAGGGTGGGCTCCTAGAAGCAACTCCCCTGGGGGGGCTCTGAATCAACTCCACAGGTGGGCTCCCATAATAAAATTTCATTGATGGGCCCTGTGCACCCCAGTCCAACACTGGTCACACAAAGTGCCACAGCCTGCCACTTTTAGCACTAGTGGAGCAGGCCCTCGCCCCCTTAAGGCCCCAAACAGTAAAACTATATTTAGTTTGTCAGAGAAGAGGATGTGGAACACATTTGCCTTAGTTAACATGTAGAAATGATAGCTTAAGTGCAATGTTCCTCTAAATATTTACTGGACATTTTTTGGTTTTGAGCAGTACAAAACATTTCATTATACTGTACATTTACAATCTTTTCAGTGTCATTTTGTGGTGTTTTACTGTTATTCAGCCCCAAAGCTTAGATGCCATTATTACCAAAAGAGATACCACAATGAGACGAATGCAGTTAAAAACTCTCAGATCTTAAAATGTCAACTCTCATTCACCCTTGTTTCCAGCCGTCTCTGGCGTCAGAAGTGGCGCAGTGTTCTGCAGTTTAAAACTTGGAAAATCAATGCTGAATTAAATAAATGAATGACTAATCTAATTTACTGGAAAATTTCCTTTTCATTTTTTTTTACAAGTTTTATTTTTTCCAATTGCAAGGCAGAAATTTCCATTTTATGAATGTATGATGGCAAAACGTATTCACTGCAAATAATTATCCATGAACCAGGATTTCCATGCAAAATAAGGAAACTAGGCCCAATATGCTGACATTATATCCACCCATATTTTAGTTAAACGAGGAATTTTCGATGGCTCATTAAGAAATCTATTATGATCTATTACCATGCAGAATAGATCCAGAGAAAGGCACATAACAGCCCCCTTGGGCTGTTGTCAATGATCTTTACTAAGCGGAAAGCGATGACTTCAAATAGAATAAACAGAATAAGGGCTCCTGAGTAGAAGAGATTATCATGGTCATAAGATTAGCACATTTGTTTTTCGACAAAGCTACCATGTTTGAACATTCCTTTACTGCCAAGGACCTTATCTGATCCCACCCAATAAGATCAGGGAAGCTTTCCCCAAAAGGATTGCCATATATCCCATTTATTGCAGAGGGTGTCTTTCCAAATCCTCGGTACCACTGTACTGGAGGGGGTGCTGAGCTTCAGCACCTGCCCATGTTAAGCTGGAGCCTGAGGCATTGTGAAGAACTGTGGTACACATTTTTGTACTGTAATGCTAAAAGGAGGAGACAGGAAAGGTCATAAGAGGCTGAGACTGAGTGTATGGAGTGACCATATGTGCTAGAGGCCAGCTTGTG
The DNA here is from genome assembly GCA_025379985.1 of Phyllomedusa bahiana. NCBI lineage: Eukaryota > Metazoa > Chordata > Amphibia > Anura > Hylidae > Phyllomedusa > Phyllomedusa bahiana. Next base: position 10,896 of record JAODAL010062091.1, on the reverse strand, counting down.
GCCAACTGGCAGGCTGGAGATAGAGGCATAAACAGAGAGCCTAAAGGTAAACCTTAAGGAGCCAAGTAGAGCCAATGTGGGACAATCAGTGAACTATTGTCTGGAACAAAGAGAGCTAGGAAGCCTGGGAGCTGTTGTGCAGTGGAGCCTTAGAGATACTATCATAAGATAGGCTTCTTAGACTGTGGGTGAGTCTACAGCGGTGATTAACGTATCAGTTGGGCTTGTTAGAGGGACATTAGTGATGGAAGTTTCTAAACAGCAGTGCCCAAGGCTATAGAGCTTTAAAGGGTTGAAGCTTGTCAGTAAGTAACATAAACCAGATGATAACACAGAGCAGGGAGTGACATCACCATCCTGTTAGAGCAGAGAGAGGTGGACGGTAAATAGGAAAGCTTGTTTACAAAAGCAGGAGATAAGATCTGCTCCTAACTCTTAAATGAAGCTAAATCAAAACAGCAAAATATTTGTTAATGGTCTTTATTTACCTTTACTTACATGTTTAAAGATGAACCTATAAGACAATGACGGTATATTCTAGTGATCCTATCGATATGTCATCATTGTCTATCGTGGTAGAACCCCTTCAAGGTCAAAAGACTTTGTTTTGCTACCGTCAGCTTTAGCATGTTTTTTTTTACCATTCCTTTGTGCATGTCATATCAATGTAATGTATCTAAGTATATTAAACTGTCTATATGATGTGACATACACTGGGAGGGAGGTGCTCGTATAAAGAGAAAAACTACATTTGGGACTACGAGGGCTGTATTAGATGAACACTAAGTTGGAACCTAGTTCCAGCGTGTAGCAGGAGATCAACTGCTTTGAGGCCTGAAGTGTAGAGGGGAGGGTCCAATTCTGTGGTGTAGTGGACTGGAGTAGTACCCCGTTTACCCTAAAAAAAGACAGTGTCTTATATTAAATTTTGCTCCTAAAGACAAGCTAAGACTTATTTTTAGGGGATGTCTTATTTTTCCATGAACAAGAAACCACATTTATTGTTTAACAATAAATCCACATGTATTAATATATTGTAGTGATTTCATCACAAACATCAGCATAAGCAGCCAAACTCTGAATTGCATAAAAAAAAAATGCACTAGGTCTTATGTTCGGGGGTGTCTTATTTTCGGGGAAACAGGGTAAGTGGAGAGGTCAGTTAAGGAAGGGCTCTGCTTTGTTATATTGTGAGTTATTTAACAGTGTCATGTTCTAGAAAGCGGTGTGAAGTCCAAACTGGTTCGCAATGAGGTCAAATTCATAGCTCTATCATTTACAGTACTGTTCTTGCTAAATGTTCTGTACTACCTAGGTGTTCTAGCAAGCTTCTGTGCCCACAAGTGTGAACCAAAGCCATCGTGCTGTGTTGTGCCATTATTGTTCACAGAAGTAAGGGAAGTCTTTTGCTTCACCAGTAGTTACAGAGTCTGTGGTTGTGTCTTTTAAAGGAAACCCGTGACCACCGACTTACACATTTATCAGCCACAAGGACCCATGAATGCAGTGTACAATACAAATGCTAAGTGACTGGTCTAACACTGAGCTGGCATATAAGTGCAGTAGACTGTAGCAAAGGGTTACAGTAGAAATGGGCCACAGCTAATGGTCAGTGTGATACAATATGTCATTGGTCAGACTTTGGGTCTAGCACTGTGAGCTGGCATATAAGTGCAGTAGACTGCAGCAAAGGGTTACAGTAGAAATGGGCCACAGCTAATGGTCAGTGTGATACAATATGTCATTGGTCAGACTTTGGGTCTAGCACTGTGAGCTGACATATAAGTGCAGTAGACTGCAGCAAAGGGTTACAGTAGAAATGGGCCACAGCTAATGGTCAGTGTGATACAATATGTCATTGGTCAGACTTTGGGTGTATATCCAGGTCCCCAGCCCTGGAACAAGAATTGCTCAGAAAACGTTGGGTGAAAATAAATATTTCTGAACTGTTGAACTGCTATGGAATTGCAATTACTGGAAATTTCCTGACACCTTTTTGTAATACCTGTCCTTAACTATGCTAAACACCTCTTACCCACCTGTGGAGGCTTGCTTTCCCAGCCCCTACCACCATCAGTTAAGCTCTTGTAGCTTCTTTAACAGCAGTGAAGTTGATATTATGTTATGCTGTAAGCAGGTATCAAAAATCCAGCAAGTTCTTTTCATCTGAGCTCTGCATTTGCCTAGTAAAATACCAGTATGTTTTCTAATCAACATGTAATATATGCTGAAGAGAGAAATTTATGCAGATCATTTAACAATCAAATATCACAGATTCTAACACTATCGACATTTACACTTTGCTGAGATCTGATCTCTCATTAGATTTTAAAACAAAAGAGCTCAGCTCTTGTTTCCTCATAAATAACCATAAAGCAGAAAAGACTCTATGAAGGTTATGAAAACGAATCTTCCAAGAGAAGATAAGATATATGGTTGTTGATTTTCCAACCACAACCCACAGAGGTCATACTTAGTTACAGTCACAATAAAATGTATGGTTTATGGTTTGACATACGCATACTTAACCTCAATACATTTCCTGTGATTGTCATTATTCTGTATTAAATACTCATGAGAATAACCATGTATTAGTCAAAGGATAGCAGTGAATGTCATAAATGCTATAATAATTAGTATTTACTACATTGCAGCAGAACAACAATAGCAACCATTAAAGGATTTTCTTATGGTTATAAAACATTGATTTCCCATCCCAAGAATAGGCTGTTTGATCTATAGGGTTTTAATACTCATTGGCAAAAAAAAAAAAAATATATACATCCAGATAGAAATGTTGCATAGCTGCAGTTATGTCTCATATAGATTACAGGTGCGCTCTGATTAGACATTGTACTCTGTCTCTAGAGGGAATAAATGTGCTTCCCCTGCTTCGTTGCTGCCTTTTAAAAAGACTCTCAGAGGCTACTTTTAGGTAGTGCACCTCTTGGTTATCTATTGGTCAGTACTGTATCCTAAAAATGACCAAAACTGGCAATGAAAATGTACATCAAAATTAAATACAGTATATAGTGTACCTATTCTGTGATGGAAGAATGAATTAATAAAGCATATGGTCCTTTATACAACTCTCTTGCATCCTGATCCTGAAGAAGCCAAAATAACTACAGTATTATAAAGTAAATATCAATTGTTCACAGTTCATCAATAGGAAAACTATTTACAGTCCTCTAATATGTCAGAATAAATTCTTGGATAAATTATCTTTCTCAGGCAGTTCCTTATAGATCCAAATAGTGGTAGATTGATCCAGCACATCCAAAGTGAAGTTAAAAGTCCATATTTTATTGGCAATCAATTAAAAAAGCATGTAGTGGCAGCACAAGGTAAGCTGACGCGTTTCGGGGAGACCACGCCACCCCTTACTCATAGCCACTAAAGTATGGACTTTTAACTTCACTTTGGATGTGCTGGATCAATCTACCACTATTTGGATCTTGGAAGCTGTAACCAGGCGGATCCGTGCAACTCCATGCTGGAGAGTTGTGAGCTGGCTTACTTGCTTGTGAGTTCCTTATAGATATTTTAATTACAAGGCCTTGTTCTCATTACATTTTGAGCATATGTTTGACATAAAAGGCGGGAAAGACCCCTCTGCTATATCTGTTTTTCTATTTTATACCCTTGTTCAGAACGGCATCGTCCGCTACATTGTTCCACCCTGCAAATGGTACACGGAGTATTCCCAGCTGATATGCTAAGCTTTGAGCTATAACATGGTGTGAACAGGACCTAATTCTGTATAGTGGTCTCTCAGTTACAACATTTTCAACTTAAAATGGCCTTTCCTGGGCTGTTGTAACTTGCAATGCCACCATTACTAATTACTTGTTTATTCAGACCTCTCTTTTCAGACGTATACAACTTTCTACCCATGCTACATGTCCACTACTGCTTTTTATATGTACCACATGAAACATACTGCCATCTACCTATACTATACACTACTCACAAAAAGTTAGTGATATTTGACATTTGGTTGAAATTTCAGGATGATCATAAAACTAAATAAAACCATTTCTTATCCTTAGAATGCACGTGTCCAACTGTTCAATGTTTCAGTACTTTTTGCACAGCTTGCTCTCTAACAAGGAGCTTAATGGCAAAATTGTATCAAAATCAATTGTAAAGTGTTGTCTTGGTCTCATGATGACAAAATGTGAACAGCAGGATGAGGAGGACTGTTTAAATCCTAATTCAAATTGATCCCATAAATTTATCGGGCGATTCAAGGATCAAACAACTGTTGTGAATTTTGCCATTAAGCTCCTCGTTAGGGTGCTTTCACACGGAGGGTTTTTTACTGCATTTTTTATGCAGAAATGTACAGCATTAACTACTGTGCCTTTCTGCACAAAAAACGCATCCAAAAAACACCAAAAATGCACTAAAACGCTTTGGAAGCACCCTTAGAGATCAGCAAATTGTGTAAATATTACTGAAGCATTGAACAGTTGGACATGTGCATTCTAAAGTAAAGATATGTTCTCATTTATTTCTTTTCATTTCAAGAGATTTCATGTTCATCCTGAAATTTCAACCAAAAGCAAAATATCCCTAATTTTTAGTGAGTAATGTACAGAATCTCACAAATGTGAAAATGGACAAATTATGGCCAAAATGTCAATATTTTGTGTGGCCACCACTATTTTCCAGCACTACCTTAACTCTCTTGGGCATGAAGTTCACTAGAGCTTCACAGTTGTCTCTGGAATCCTCTTCCACTCCTCCATGACGACATCACAGAGATGGTGGAAGTTAGAGACCTTGTGCTCCTCCTCCTTCCATTTCAGGATGTCCCACAGATGCTCAATAGGGTTTAGGGCTGGAGACATGTTTGGCCAGTCCAGCACCTTTGCCCCCATTTTCCTTAGCAAGGCAGTGGTCCATCATATTCTTTCTTTAAATTAATTGATTAATAAAATTCCATTTTATGATGTTGATTTACTTAGTGTTTGTTATTAGGTCTTCACATGTTCCCTTGTTAGAATATACAGTGGGTACAGAAGGTATTCAGACCCCTTTACATTTTTCTCTCTTTGTTTCATTGCAGCCATTTGGTAAGATCCAAAAAGTTCATTTTTTTGCTCATTAATGTACACTCTACACCCCATCTTGAAAGAAAAAAAAACAGAAATGTAGATGTTTTTGTAAATTTATTAAACAAAAAAACTGAAATATCACATAGTCATAAGTATTCAGACTCTTTGCTCAGTATTGAGTAAAAGTACCGTTTTGAGTTAGTACAGCCATGAGTCTTCTTGGGAATAATGCAACAAGTTTTTCACACCTGGATTTGGGGATCCTCTGCCATTCTTTCTTGCAGATCCTCTCCAGTTCCCTCAGGTTGAATGGTGAATGTTGGAGGTGTGTTTGGGGTTGTTATCATGTTGAAATACTACCCTGTGGCCCAGAAGGGAGGGGCTCATGATCTGCTTCAGTAAGTCACAGTACATGTTGGCATTCATGGTTCTCTCAATGAAATGTAGCTCCCCACAGCCGGCAGCACTCATGTGCCATGTTGAACTTCCAGTGATCAGTATCAGTATGAGAGAGTGTAAGAGCAATAACACTAAATTGAACACACCTGCTCCCCATTCACACCTGAGACCTTGTAACACTAACAAGTCACATGACACCGTGGAGGGAAAATGGCAAACTGGATATAAATTTGTCCATTTTCACTTAGCCGTGTACTCACTTTTGTTGCCAGTGGTTTAGACATTGATGACTGTGTGTTGAGTTATTTTGAGGGCACACCAAATTTACACTGTTATACAAGCTGTACACTGACTACTTTGCATTGTATTAAAGTGTTATATCTTCAGTGTTGTTCCATGAAAAGATATAATACAATAGTTACAAATATGTGATAGTGTACTCACCTTTATGAGATACTGAATGTACTGCTACCTAGCTTTGACAGGATGAGCTGCTTTTTTGGAAATCGCCAGCAGGAGGCTCCTTTTTTTCTTTCTTTTTTTTCTTTTTTTTTTTATATCTGTACATTTTAAATATATACTCTTTGTTTCCGTTTTTTTCTATTAAATTTGGGTTGACATTCTGTAAAGCCAGTGACTAGTTTTTAATAGTTTTTCCTTTCAGGCTGCACTATTTGGTTGTTTTGAATGGATATTGTAATTTGAAGGCTCACTGAACTAGTACTATGTATTTCAAAAACGACATTCAAAATGCTATGTAATTACTTCTCCAAATGAATAATCACAACATACAGTGACAGGACGTTAGCATTACCGTATGTTGAATAAATGCCCTTCTGAGTGATGGCATTTCAGATAAATGTGCAGTCAACAGTCTCCTTATGTAATCAAAAATATGTAGAAAAAAAGCCTACAGTTACAGTAAGGCCAGTAGGTGGCACTGTGTTATTATATCACTATGAGAAGATGGAACAATAACGGAGCAATAATGAATCAACAAAAACAGGCAACATAAATACAGACAAGTATTGTATATACTGAATTCTGTGCCAGGCTTAGGTTATGAGTCCTGAAGCATACGCCAATACGGGGTATATTTGATTTTTTAACAACTGAAAATTCTTGACCTTGTTGGCATACCAGAATAATAGAGGATCCTCTGGAGGGTGAAGACTTACAAGGTTCTCTTTCTTATGAGCTGATATATTGATGATGTGATTTGTGTTGTGAGTATGGAAATGTTTTGCTGTGAGGGGGCAGATGATGACTCTATAAAGATTGGCATGGAGGTAATACTGTGACAGGAGGCTGAAGATGCCATGGAAGTAATGTTAGTGAGCCTGGAAGCACTACAGACTCTTCATGGAATTAAATTCTCAGGAGCACCATCATCCAGCTATTACATAGACACCTACAAAACCAGAAGGAACCACACAGTATATGTTTTACACCATAGAAAAAAAATAATTACAAATGAAAATGTAAGCAAAAAATAAGAAACACATGATGGTGGGAATAGGGAAAAGGAATTAAAGATCATAATATAATATGATACACCCTGGACACATATATAAATAGTATATTCCCTTTAAAGGAGTTGTCTCCCTATAGAGTTTCATAGGATGCATGAATGAAATACTTCCTGGTTCAGACTGACTAATTTGCATACAGCTCTGTGGTGAATTCAACTCTCTGTTTGCAGTTGCTAATTAGCTCAGAAGCTTCTGAAACTGCTTGCAGAAGGTTTTATCTGATGCCTCAAACAAAAGCCGTAATTACAATGCTGTTTACTTTACATAAATCAAGCTTTTTACTGCCCAGCAGCACAGAGGCTGCCACGACTAGTGTGATGACATCACTCACTGCTATCACATAGAACAAACAGCAGGGGGGAGAGCTGTACACAGGTCGGTTACTGAGGGAACTGAAATAGCCAGGGAGGTGATTAATTCACTTGTATCTCCTTAACAAAAACAGATGAACAAAGCAATATATTTGGAAAATGTCTTTATTTTGTGTTCCCTACAATTTGAAAGCTATTCTTTGTAGCAAGACAACCCCTTTAAGTGCTCAAATAAAGGTTACATTTACTTTGATTATCATATAGTAAATTATAAAATTATTAATATAATCAGGTATATAATGTACAAAAAGTAAAAATATATATTATATACAAAAAATCCATGATAAGTAGTCAAACCCCAACCTAACCAAACAAGAACGATGCTATAACACAAAACCAGACGAAGCATTGCTGCGAAACGCGCGACAGATCCCTGTGGGTAATTAATGGTGATCTGTCGCTTTGTTACACTTCCAGTTTACTATTGATTTATATTTTGCACTTTAAATATATCTATTTATTTGCTTCATGCACTGACATCTTGTTAAATATATCATTTATTCTATAAATATTGTTTTTTATAATCAATGTATTTTTGATCATTTACCATTATTACCCACTTGTTTCATTCCGGTAGTATTTGTCCATCATATTCTTTCTTTATATTAATTGATTAATAAAATTCCATTTTATGATGTTGATTTTCTTAGTGTTTATTATTAGGTCTTCACATGTTCCCTTGTTAGAATATACAGTGGGTACGGAAAGTATTCAGACCCCTTTAAATTTTTCACTCTTTGTTTCATTGCAGCCATTTGGTAAGATCAAAAAAGTTCATTTTTTTGCTCATTAATGTACACTCTGCACCCCATATTGAAAGAAAAAAAAACAGAAATGTAGATGTTTTTGTAAATTTATTAAACAAAAAAACTGAAATATCACATGGTCTTAAGTATTCAGGCTCTTTGCTCAGTATTGAGTAGAAGCACCTTTTGAGCTAGTACAGCCATGAGTCGTCTTGGGAATGATGCAACAAGTTTTTCACACCCGGATTTGGGGATCCTCTGCCATTCTTCCTTGCAGATCCTCTCCAGTTCCCTCAGGTTGGATGATGAGCCTTGGTGGACAGCCATTTTCAAGTTTCTCCAGAGATGCTCAATTGGGTTTAGGTGAGGGCTCTGGCTGGGCCAGTCAAGAATGGGCACAGAGTTGTTCTGAAGCCACTGCTTTGTTATTTTAGCTGTGTGCTTAGGGTCATTGTTTTGTTTGTAGATGAACCTTCGGCCCAGTCTGAGGTCCAGAGCCTCTGGAAGAGGTTTTTATCCAGGATATCTCTGTACTTGGTCGCATTCAGTTTTCCTTCAATTGCAATCAGTTGTCCTGTCCCTGCAGCTGAAAAACACCCCCATAGCATGATGCTGCCACCACCATGTTTCACTGCTGGGAGTGTATTGGGCAGGTGATGAGCAGTGCCTAGTTTTCTCCACACATAGTACCGCTTAGAAATAACACCAAAAAGTTCAATCTTCATCTCATCAGACCAGATAATCTTATTTCTCATAGTCTGGGAGTAGGGATGAGCAATATTATCGACAAAAGTTGAAATCGGCATGATTTTTAGGCTTATCGGAAATTTCCGATCACGCAATAGTTTAGTTGACAATCTTACAGATAGTCTATTACTATCGCGCCATTTTCAGCGTTTCCTGTGATTTTGGCGGCCAGCCAATCAGCTCCGAGGATAGAGGGGGGTGAGGAGGATGTACAACGTCACCACTTTGTGGTGTATGGATCTCATTGGCTGCAAAAATCACGTGACCTTGTTTTATCTATGCTGCTGCATTTCCTGTTTGAGCTCATACTCTGTCTATCACTCTTCACAGCAGGACGTCTCTCTGCGTTTAAACCAATAGTTGTTCTAACAGCTCTGATTGTCACTTCTAATACAAGAAACCATCCACCTACAGCTTAGAATAGAGTTAGATTAGAGAATTGCACTTCTTATTTAGTTAGAGAAAGTTTGAAGGATATCTACTGGTGTGTGTAGCTGCAGGGCTGCGAGAATAAGGGGAGGGGGAACGGTAGCAAGAGAGGCTTTTGAAACGAAGGGAGATATTTTGCAGCTCAGTGTGTTCTGTGATTTTCAATTGAAGAAGAATTATTTTCTACCACTTTTTTGGCCAGCAGACCTCGGAGAGGCGTTGAAATTGTCCCTGTGTTTTCAGTTCTATTGCAATCAGAGCGTGTCAGTGTTCCCAAAAACCGGCTTAACTTATCCCTACAACTTTTAAATAGTTTTACTGAAGTTCGTGCAAAGAGTTCAGTTGTACGCATATTGTGTTCTACATATTTACTAGTAAATTACGCTTGTAATCAGTGGTGCGAAGGCCGCCATATTAATCCATATAATATTTAAATACTCTTATTGCAGTCTGTGCGTCTCAGTTTGGCACAGAGTTCAGTTGTACGCATATTGTGTAATACATATTTGATAGTAAATTACACCTGTAGTCAGTGGTGCGAAGCACTTTTTAATCTGTGGGTCAGACAGGTTTAAGGGTCATGCTGCGGTACAGGACAGGGATAGTCAATGTCCAGTTCAACTAAAATGATGGTTCAAATAGTACTGCCTTCTGGCACTTTTTAAGTTGTGGGTCATGAAGGTTTAAGGGTCATGCTGTGGTACAGGAAAGGGATAGTGAATAGTCTGTGACTTTTATTCTGTGACTCTTGTTACCTAATTTTCTTGCCTAAGATGTAGCACATATCCAGTTTACTGTTGTGGATGTTAATTCCAGCTTCTCCACCCCTGTTTGGGTGTAAGAATGAAGCTGTTGTTCCTCTCCCATAGACTTTAATGGTCATCGGCGATAATCTGTTATCGACTATCGGCTATCATCATAATAATTGACGATATCGACTATCGACTCGATAACGATAGTTGACACAATCGTTCATCACTATCTGGGAGTCCTTCATGTGTCTTTTTGCAAACTTAATGCAAGCTTTCATATGTTTTGCACTGAGGAGAGGCTTCCGTCAGCACACTTTGCCATAAAGCCCCGACTGGTGGAGGGCTGCAGTGATAGTTGACTTTGTGAAACTTTCTCCCATCTCCCTACTACATCTCCGGGGCTCAGCCACGGTGATCTTGGGGTTCTTCTTTACCTCTCTCACCAAGGCTCTTCTCCCACGATTACGTAGTTTGGCTGGATGGCCAGGTCAAGGAAGAGTTGTGGTCGTCCCAAACTTCTTCCATTTAAGGATTATGGAGGCCACTGTGCTCTTAGGAACCTTGAGGGCTGCAGGAATTTTTTTGTAACCTTGTCCAGATCTGTGCCTTGCCACAATTCTGTCTCTGAGCTCCTTGGGTAGTTCCTAAGACCGCATGATTCTCATGTGCTCTGACATGCACTGTGAGCTGTGAGGTCTTATATAGAAAGGTGTGTGCCTTTCCTAATCAAGCCCAATCAGTTTAATTAAACACAGCTGGACTCCAATGAGGGGTAGAAACCATTCCAGGAGGATCAGAAGGAAATGGACAGCATGTGAGTAATTGAGTTCACAGAAAGGGGCAAATACTTTGACCCA
>JAODAL010062090.1:0-19938 GCA_025379985.1 Phyllomedusa bahiana | reverse complement strand
TAAAAAGGCCCCTTTTTCTAACTCAGGGGCGTACAATATGTAAAATAGGTACAATAAAAAGTCAAATAAAACAAACATACATAAAGATATCCAAAACTTAAAGGTGACAATTACAAAGATTATGTAGCACCACACTTTGCTACAGAAGCAAATAGTGAAATATATCTACCGATATATACTTGAAACTGAAAAAAAAATGGTTGCTCCAATTCCTGCTGAGATTCAACTTTATTTTCTAAATGTACAAAAGGTAAAACACCAAGGTACACACACGGCTATACATATAGAGAGACAGCTAGAGATTGCTATATAGCATATACACAAAAAAATCTGATGTAAAAATTGCATAAATATACAGCCACAAAAAAAAAAATAATGAGTCGAATATAAAAAAAATAAAGCCGAGAGTGTTACTGCGTTCAAACCCATATGCATTTAAAAAAAAAATAAAAATTGGCTGTTACATTTAAATGCATCTGTTCCGACTGTATGAACTGTGGTCCCCTGCTACACAGTTCCAAGGTAGACATGCAAGCTCAGATCACTCTGCCTCATCCTCAATAGGTGTGCTACCCCCTACTTTCCTGCTTCTCATTACCTTGACAGGACACAGTGTAAGGCTATGATGACATCTGTGAGAAATGTTAAAAATTATCCAGAAAGAAGGAAAAAGAGCCCATAAAACGTAATGTAAATAGATACTAATTTGAACACTTGGAGCTCCGAGATAAAGGATATCATCTAAAATAATGTTGTATATAGGAAATAAGGGAAAAAGAAAATACTTACATGAATTTTGCACTCCAAGAAGTTTTTGCTGGGAGGGACTTAGAGTAAGATTTGGAGTGGTCATCGTATATTTGAAATACCTCCAGAAGTCAACCAAACCCTTCAGACTGAATAATAAGGCAAACGCCAGCTCTAATAAAAAAGGAGAAATGGATTTGTTTTAAAGCACCAATAGTTAATGTATATAGCTTTATTGAATTCCATCTAAAATTATAACTATACATTGCATATGACATTTTAATCTAAGTACCATAAAGATAAAAGTGTGATCATACACCTTGAAAAGCGCTTTAATGGGTATGTAACTGAAAAACCTGTGTTATATAAAGTGGTATTAGCATAAGGGCATGTCCCCACTGCACGGTTTTTGTTTGCCGGTTCGCGGTTTTTCAGACTGCCTGAAAAACCGGCCGAAAATGAGCACAATGGTGCTCTATGGAAAACCCGTGCAGCAGTCCCCACTGCACGGGTTTTCTGTCGGGCGTTTTCGGCGCCGGCGGTAAAACATCGAGGAAGCACATTCTTCCGTCCGGTTTTCGGAAGGAATCTGTGCTTCTCAATGTAAAGGGGTAGGGCTTTTCTAGGCTCATCGCGGAGAAAAGCCGCGTCCTCCCCCTCCCCCCCGCAGCTGTGGGGACGGGCGCAAAACAGGACAAATACGGCTATTTGTTATCCGTGGGGATGCCCCCTAAGGGTGGCCACCCGCATAGACAAATACTGGTGGGTTCCTTTTTAAAATCCGGGAGGGTTTTTTTTCGTCTTTCCCCCCAAATCCCCCTTTTCCCCCCGCATCAGCCCTCTCTCCTCCCATCACCCGCACAAATCTTTTTTCCTTTTTTAAATTTCCCAAACACCCATTTTTCATGGGCGCAAAAAAACCCCTATATTCATACCCCTTTTAACTGTACTCTTGTTTCTCCCCCTTTTTGTGCTGGTGAAATCCTCCTAACCTCAGCCCACCCCCCTTTTACGGGTAACCCACCTCCTCTGCTCCTCCCATAGAAAAACCCCCTTTAATTTTTGCTACTGTACATCTTTTTGCCCTTTCAAATGTGCGTTTTGGAACGCCCCCATCTGTCTTTAAAAAACTCACTCTTTTTCATGACCTGTTTTTCCCCTCTGATCCCCCAAACTCCTAGCTCTCACAAAACATGGGTCCCGCCATTTGACACCACTTCCCTTGTTTTCCCTACCTATGGCCGCTAACTTTACCCCACCCCCAACGGAAGACGGGGGGGTGGAGGAGTAAAAATCTTCTCTTCACTCTGCCATACCAGGTCATTCCTCCTCAGACTCTCTTACCTTCCCCTCCTATGGGCCCACCCAAGATCTTTCGCCCTTTTCTCTCGAGTGCGGTTGTGTAAGACCCCCCCCCCCCCCCCCCCCCGGTTTACCCCGCCCGTTTCTGGATCTTTTGCTCCCGGTCCCTCACTCCCTTACCAAAAAGCCCCCCTCATATGGGTATTTTTAAAATCCCTATTTAAAGCCCTATCCCCTCTGCCTCTCAGTTTCTTTCACTAATTCTTCCTTGGCCTCTCGCAATTTATAGACTCTCCACCCCAGGATTGGGGATCTCTTGATCTGATCTTTTGTAGTCCTCATCAATTTCCAACATCACAAATTTCCTTTTGCCTCTTTTACACAACCTCACTCCTTCCTACTTAATTCTAAACCCTTTTCTGGCCCCATGCCCCTCACACTTTCCGCTTATTGCACTCAGGGATTTTAACCTACATCCCACTGCCCCCAATTCCTCCATCTCCTGTCCTGACCGGGGGGTCAAACATTCAAAGAAACCTTTTTAACCACCCTGGACTATTGGCCCACCACAACGCACCACCAGATCAACGCCCGCAGCCATGGACACCCCAACTGCCATCCCGCAGCGTTTTTTTCAGTGGCTTTAGGTTTTTGGACAAGTCAGAGTACCCGCAGACTTTCTCCACATAAAAATTTATGTCAGGCTTACCACACTCCCCCTTTACTGCGCCAAACAAGATTATTTTACTTCCCTCTCTCAACATTACCCAACAACCTAAAAAAGCCTTTTGAACGTTTTCCATTACCCCCTCAGGCCTAAAGCCGGGCCCCGGTCACTGACCCTGTGCGAAGACTGGCCACCCCTTAAAGGAAAATTGACAATATCCCGGGAAAATCTCTCTCAGTCCCCAAGTACCAAACCCCAAACCCTCCCCTCCCGCAGTCCCCTATTGTTCCGCCTTGACCCCGGTGAAAGAGGAGGAAGTATCCGGGTTTCTTGTCCTTTTACCACACCACCTGCTCTGTGACCCCTTTTTTTTTTCCCCCCCACTTTCCATTATTTTTTCCAGCTGTCCTCTCTGCTGACTGCAATCTTTAACCCTCTCCCCCCACTGGGAATTTACATCTTCCTTTGACAGCCACCCATCCGCCCTTTACTAAAAAAGCCCACTTTAAAACCCTCCCTTTCTGCTTAAATTTCCGTCTAGTCTCTATCTCCCTTTTACATCTAAATTCCCAGAAATTTGGTCTACTCTACCAATCCGCTACTCTCTGCTAACTTCTCGGCCCTCCCCAAACCAGGTTCCCATTTTACATCCACAGAAACTGCTCTAGCTAAAGTCTCAAAACCTCCTCACTGTTTAAAATTTGGGTAACTATCGTTTTGCTTCTTCTGGGTCCTCTCCATTTGAACTATTGATACCATCACCACCATTCGGTACAAGAACAGTATAAATCATCACACTCACCATAAAGTCTCCACATGTTGAAAACCCCCTCATCTCCTCCCCCCCTCTCTGTCTACCACCCTAACCGCTCTCTTTTCCCCTTGTGATAATTTAGATACAGCCTAATATTTCCCAACTCTCATGCCATCGCCCAAAATTTTTCAATGCGGCGCCGTCCTCCGGAAAAAGCTACCCCCCTACGTTAGATTGGCACACTCAAAACCCCCCCAAAATTTTAAAGCTGCCCCTGAGAAAAAATTTTCTTAGGCAGGACTACCATGATCCCTAATTGCTAACACCCGTTTCTGTCACACACACTTCTGCCCCTCCCTGCACTTGGGCACTCACAGGCACTTATCTGTATATAGACGTTTGGTCTGGGTTGCAGGTTCATCCACTTTCTATGTAAATCACCCCATATTTATGTAACATGGCTGGAACATTATGTAAACTTACCACTTCTCACCGTTCATATCACCCATACACCCTAATAGATTGTAAGCTCTTGCGAGCAGGGCCCTCACACCTGTCTGATCTGTAAGTAGCTTTTTCTGTATTATGTTTGTTTTTGTTTGTACTTATACCCCCTAAATTGTAATGTCCTGCGGAATATGTTGGCGTTATATAAATATTATTTGATGGTTCTGGGGGATGGTTCTGTCCGTGGTTTACTACCAATATTACACTGGAAAGATTTCACTGAAATGTGACACAAATGCATACATGAGAGGATCAACCATTCACAACAGAGGATGGACAACTCACCCACTCCCCTTCAGTGATGCCTAGAAAACTCTCCTATAGAAGTCAATGGGTCTGCTCTTGATCACAGGCTCCGAAGCCTATGTAGATGTTGTAAAGCATCGCTCTATATGCTGTTAAAGCAGCTCAGGCAAGACGGCTACCCCATAGTGTGACACTCCCTTTAAACATTCTTCTTAGGCATGTAGGGCTCAAAGCAGACCTCTGCTGAGTAAGTTGCATTGGCAGAAAAAGGTTTCCATTCTCTCAGCAGTATTGGACTTCCACTAATTGGAAAAGGTTTGCTTCTTTGATGAATCAAATTTCTGATTCATTGAACAGATAGACGTTGGCATGTCAGGGGGGAAACCGAGAACAAACACCTTGCAACCATTGCTGGAAAAACACAAGCTGGTGGTGGCAGCGTTATGGACTGGGGAATCTTTTTGTAGCATTGTTTAGTCCTCTCTCTCATGGGAAAGATACTTCAGCAAGTTAGGGATAAATCCACCCCTGGAGATCATCACTACATGCTGAATGTCTTCCCTAGGGTGGACAGGATCTTCCAACAGGACAACACGACACCGCTTGAAATTTACCAACATCAGTTGGAAGGGCATGACCAAGACCTCCAAGTACTACCCTGGCCCCCTAATTCACCAGACTTGAAACCAATTGAGAATCTGTGGGACTATCTTAATCATCATGTTCGCTCTGTGGATCCTCCCCCATGCACCCTCCAGCAGCTGTGGGATGCACTGCAGTCAGCATGGCTTCAGATACCAGTGACAACCTACCAGGACCTTACTGAGTAACTCCCATGAGGTCCAGATCCTGTCTGTGCTGCACACAGCAGTTACTCTGAATATTAGCTGTTGGCCGTAATAATGTGACTTGACTGCATCACTAAGCTTTTGAGGGTTGGTCATTTTTTTTGCCAGTCACGTTAGTTTTATTTTCCCCCATGCCT
This sequence comes from Phyllomedusa bahiana, assembly GCA_025379985.1. Taxonomy (NCBI): domain Eukaryota; kingdom Metazoa; phylum Chordata; class Amphibia; order Anura; family Hylidae; genus Phyllomedusa; species Phyllomedusa bahiana. The sequence continues at coordinate 14,730 of JAODAL010062090.1, read as the reverse complement.
TCCACAAACAATAGCTTTTTATATTTTTCCCATCTACATAGAAAAGAGGGCTTTTTTTGTGGGACAAAATTGACTTTTAATGGTACTATTGACTGCACCATATAATGTTTGGGGGATTTCCAGTACAATTATAAATGGGGTGAAATGAAAAAACAAAAAAACCCAAACAACTGTGCCATTTTTCAGGAGTCAACTGTTCAGTATCATTGACATATTCCCTGTATTTTGCAGGTCGGTACAATTCCACTGATACCAATTGTGTAGAGTTCGTTATGTTTCAGTACTTTTTCAAAATAAGAACATTCTATTTTTTTTACATTTGCGCTGCAGCACCATTTTCTATGACCAATAACTTTGCTTTTTCATCTATGGAGCAAGTTCATTTTTTTGTGGGTTGAAGTATTTCTTTTTATTGGTCCTATTTTGGGATATATGCGACTGACTGCTTTTTATTCAAATTTTTTGCGGATTTAGCATTGGGGATTTTTTTTTGTACGGCTCAGTACAGGATAAATTAGTTACATTCCAATAGCTTGGACATTTACGGACACAACAATACGAATTACGTGTAATTTTTATTTTATTTGTAAAATGGCAAAAAGGGGGCGTTTTAAACTTTTTCTTTCCCCTTTTGTTAACTTAAACATGCAGTCTTCCTCATTAGGATTCACGCTACCTTGGCCACCTGCTATCTCATCACAGGGGTGCCGATTTCTTGCTCATTTAGAAACCATATCCACTATCACAGCTGCATCTAAGTGGTTAAACAGTGGGGATTGGCGTCAGCGGATAGTGTCATGGTGCACCAAGGCGTTAAAGGGGTTGTCGCTACAATGATTGGGTTTTAATTTAAAGATCTTTAAAAAACAAGCAGCTTTGCAATATATGTTCATTACAAATGTCCTACTGATTTTGAGCTAGCCCTGTTAGTATTACTACATCAGCTTCTCAACTCTATAGTAGCCTACCTGTTATCCTTATCTTACTGGCTGTCAGGTCTGAATGACTCATCACCTTTGAAGACAGGTCGGAGCAGAGAGCCACTCCCCCCACAGAATGCTTCTGGATGGGAAAGGGGGGGTGGGGGACTCTGGCTTCTATGTCCTGGATTTAACCCTTGTGTGTCCCTGCTTCCTCCTGCTCTCTACACAGATTTGATGGACAGCAGTGACCCCGTCTGTTACTATAATCCTGATATGTCTTTGGAACTGTGACTTGTCTTATATTTTACAGATCAGGGGGCATGTGAATACTTTATGTTCTCCTGTATTAGGGACACTTTCCCGAGTATAGTAACACTTGCCCTTGTTGTGCTGGAGATGTGGAGACTTGTAAGCTAAGCAGGGGATATAGGAACACATGCATCCCCTCTGCTCTATTAGCACACAGCTTCATATTCCTCTCTACACTCCTAGAAACAGCCCTCTCCTGTAACAGACCTAGGGAGGCACACACAGGGTGAAATCTGAGAGCAACCCCCTCCCCCCCTGTTATAGAAGTTACGTAGCTGCCTGTGTGCTGATTGGAGGGGGAGAGGGAGAGAACAGACAGACAAGCTAGCACCCCCCTCAGTTACAAATTACAGGGACACTGACAGGCTGAAAGCTCGTAATGAGACAACTCCTTTAATACTATGGAAATATGCCAGTATCTGTTTTAACCCACCTTCAGATGAAAAGACAAAAAAAAAAAAAAAAAAAAAAAAAAAAAAACACAGACAAAAGTAATTTTTGTGAAACAATCCCTTTGACCCTCATCTAAAATAGCAACAAAGGAACAAAATGAATGAGCATTACAAACGTACATGTTTGATTGGTGGATGTGAAAGAGAAAAACATTGCTACTTACCAATGTACCATAATGGCCAGCAAGAAATTTTATAATATGTACTGATTAGTTTCCCAGTCCTAAAATAGAAACAAATACAATTTCAAGTTACAGCATGGGGGGAAGAGGGGAGACCATTCTTCGATTTCTAACTAGATTATGACCACCTGTAGACTATATATATCTAGTGGTCATGTACCTCTGCTGCACACTAATCATGCAGCTAGGGGAGTGAAGACCTGGCTGTCAGCAGCAGCCTGGCTCTCCACTGAGAATGCAGGGATAGTTGGTTACAGTCCCTGCCTTCTTGATTGTTGTATAAACAGCATTCAATGAGCTCAAGTATATATATATATATATATTTATAATATATATATATATTATACTATATATATAAATATATATATATATATTTTAAAACACCACACACACACACACACACACACACACACACACAAAACAGGTAGCCTCCTTAATTAGACCCAGATCAGTTCCACAGCGATATCACAGGGCTGTATTTCCCCTGTATCTACAGCTTATATATCAGTGCCATGTGGGAAAATCAGCAAAAAAAGAAGAAGAAAAGAATAAGGTTATGTAAAAACACCAAGAGTCATTTTTTCTAACGATATGTAACACAAAAAAAAAAAAAGCCAAAACAGCAACTTTTAGCCCAGCTGATCCTAAAACTCCATATCACTTATATATTAACGTCCATAGCAGAAAAGTGACACAATTACAGAACTTAAGCACCGCAAAAAAACACAAACTTTTTGCTTCATATTAAAAAATCTCATTTAAAAATACATAAAAAATAAATCCCAATGCAAAAAGGGTGAAAAAAATTAGTAGAACAACAGCACATAGTAAACAAACCCGCATGTACTAAAGAAAATAAAAAGGAGACTAGTCAAGAAATGGGGAGAGGTGGGTTAAACAATCAGGAACTGGTTAAAGAAGCTTTCTGTCAAGGAGTACCACCTTTTGTGGTTATAAAATGCAATAAATGATTATGAGGTACATACAACTTTTTGATTAACTTTTCTGGGGGAATGGAACAAACCAGCAATTTTGCCATTTTTTGGGGTGTTTTAAATGCGTTTTATCATATTTTACGATTATGGTGACACTAACCACATATATTCCCTCCGCACCCCAACATTCTACCATTTTATAGCAATCACCATGTGGTTTTAATAACTTATTACTCTGCCTATACCACTTCTTTTTTTTTTTTTTTAATAAACCTGGACTATAATTTCCTTTTTCACACTTCAATCACTTGATAGCTTCTATGCAGCTGTGGCATATTTCGTATATCAAAGCATTATTGCCCAACAGGGTCAAGCAATTTGTTTAATGAATTAGGAGAGGACGGTTCCATGTTCTGGATCCTCAGCTTTAAACCAAAGTAGAGAGTGGTTCCAATAAGGGTGCTTTCACACGGTGCGTTTTTGAGGCGTTTTTCAATGCATTTTTGTGCAGGAAGGCACAGCAAATAATGCTGTACATTGCTGCACAAAAATTGCAGTAAATTTGCGGTAAAATCGCGGTAATTACCGCGATTTTTGTGCAGCAGTGTACAGCATTATTTGCTGTGCCTTGCTGCACAAAAAATGCATTGAAAAACGCATCAAAAACGCACCGTGTGAAAGCACCCTAAGGGTTTCTCACTATCTGGAATCTGTCCTGAATTACACACAACCCACTGATGTAATGCTTCATTTCACCTGTAGTGCGCTACAGGGAGATTGAACACAGCCAGATAAACACTTCTTAGGCTATGTTCACACGGCAATGACTGGGACGTATTTCAGCCCGTAATTCGCGCCATACGGCGCTCAAATACGGCAAAATATATCCCAGTCATTACGGTAATCCACAGTTATCATAGAGAACTATGGATTACATCTCCTCTCCCCGTTCGCACAATACAGCAAGCGGGTAGATAAGTGACATGTCCATTACTAGCGGCGAATACGGGCCGAGAACAATCAATGTCTACGGGGCCCGCGAGCTGCCGGCCCCCCTGCTCCCGAGCACATGGCGTAATTGCGGGCGAAATACGTCCCACAATTACACCGTGAATAAGCCGTGTGAACCCAGCCTTAGGGTATGTTCACACGGCGTGTTGAGTCCGTGTGAACATACGCTTTTAGATACGAGTTTGGGCCCGTCTGTTGGACCCCAAACACGTATCTAACAAATAGCGATGTGAGTTACATTGCTTTTAATATGAGACACACATCGACGCATCTCATTGCGTCTTTCGGATCCGTCCCAAGAATTGACACATCAATCCTTGGTCCGAAAGACGCAGCAGGAGCCAATTTAAAACTATAGGGTGCAATCCTGCTCTATTCAAACACGCAGCTGCTTGTTGGATCTGTGTAGGATCCAATCACCGCAGTATTTTTGGATGTCATTTTCTGATCTAAAAACGCTGTGTGAACAGCCTCTTAGTCAGCTGATTGTCAAGGGACCCTTCTAACATATGCGATTTATCCAAAACAGAGAACCCCTTTAAATAAATTGATGTTCTAAGATGTAACATGTCTATAACTCATCATCAGTAGGACATGCTTAGGACACTTTTTTTTTTTTTTTTTTTTTAAAGATATATAATGCAACTTTTTTTTTTCTATTAATTGTGTTACTTTCAGTGGTTTTATTACATAGCCATCGTCAGCAGCCTATACAAGAGATTCTTGAAAAACAGGAAAAAAACCCAAACATATACAAGGTTCAGCACAAGTTTTTTTTTCCCAGTGAAATAACAGACCCCATTAAAGTCAGTGGCACTGCCATTATTTTTGCATTTCTGTTTGTATGACAAGTGCAGATGTGAGCGTAGCCTAAGAAAACGACTTTTCTTTATATGTATAAACACAAATTTAGGGACAAAACTGAGAAGCGGATCACTATCTTTATGGCAAAGGTTAAAACCTTTGTTCTACTTACATTTCTGTGTAAATCATTCCTGCCAGAGACATATTTAAAAGCCCCCAGGCCAAGACAATGTTTCGGGCATGTGCCTCTCGTCTCATCTTGATGGCTGTATCAATAAATGATATGGATGGACTTCGTTGCTCAGGCTTCTCTCCTAATAAATAAGGGGCAAGCAAAACAGTTATATCCAAACCATAATTTTATCCAAGCAAATATCACAAATATCTCTGGCACGTACCACCTAGCATAAAAAAAGCAGGATGTGGACCCCCTCCTTTTTATTTCAGTCGAGCATACATGTCTTCTGACTAAGGGCGCGTCCCCACGACAGAGACAAATAGCGGTCGGATTATCCGTCCGGTCTTTGCTCTGTTTTGGGACCGTGCACCCAGCCGCACTGTTTGCGGAGAAAAGTCAGTCCCCCCTGCATTGACATGTTCTATTCCACCCGAAAACCGGGCGGAAGAATGAACATGACTGTCTGCGGTCGAAAAAAAGTTCGGCGGAAAATCCGTGCAGTGGGGACTGCTGCACGGATTTTCCATAGAAGTCCGTTCTAGGGTTTGACAGACTGTGTACAGATGGCTTTCAAAACCGAAAACCGTCTCTAAAACCGTCCAAAAACCCTTGCCGTGGGGGCAAGCACTAAGGCTATGTTCACACGGCTTATTTCGGGACATATTTATGGACGTATTTACGTCCGCAAATACATCCCGAAATAAGTTTCAAATAATGAACAATTAGATTAGCATTGATTCCAATGTAAATTACGCCTCGTCATTCACACGAGGCGTATTTTCATGATGTATTTGCGGGTGTAAATACGTCCGTAAATATGATCGTAAAATTAAGTCCCCTGTCACTTATTGAGGCGTATTTTGCAATGTAAATCCCCATAGTAAAGAATAGGGAATGTATTTACGACGCAAAATACGTGCCACACTTTGTGACACGTATTTGAAACGTATTTCGGGACGTATTCGCGGACGTAAATACGCCCCAAAATAAGCCGTGTGAACATAGCCTAAGAGTCCAATAAACTGCTACCAGACATCTCATGTGAGATTAAGCAGATTGAAATCCAACATACAGAAGCCCTTGAACCCCATCTGCAGTCAGAAGACCCAACACTTTGATATGTGGTCACCTATAGAAATGTCTGGTAGTCTCCAGAACAAACTCATAGGCCCCATTCACATTAGATTTTTGCAGCCTGTTCATGGTATCCTTCAGAATACTTTATGTATCCTGACAAATACTGCAGTGGAGTCATAGTCGTCTATAGGGAAACACAGTCCTAATTAGGCTAGGTTTGTCCTATCAAGTGAACGTGTACCATTCTATGGTAGAAGTCTATAGCCCAATTGGGATTAAGTTTACAGTATCCTTTACATTATGGTCTAGAACGTGTTCCCACACATTGACATACTGGTATGTCATGAACATCGTGTGGGCCTAGAAGCAGAGTCCACACAATGAATGCATGGAACCAGCTGTATATTATATCCACAATGCTTTTCTTCTTCCAGCAACCTCTCATTTATATGTACACATTTTATATTTATTTGTGCAAATTCCATACAAATATCTATACTGTGATTCTTTATCTTGAAAGGTCAGAATTGCCTCACAGAAATAGGAAGAGTCTAACTTCAAGATAATTTTAACCAGGGTATGAGGAGCATTTGCAGTGGTCGTCCATAGCAGTAGCAAGTCTGATACGTTTCGAGGGCACACCCTCTGTCAAGCATGGGACTGAACTGTCCTTTATTTGCTAGTGTGCATTTATGTTGAATTTAGAAGGAGACTCCACACAATACGCTCCTGGAACCAGCTGTACAGTGTATTACAGCCGGCTTTATGCGCCATCGTCCGGGACCAGCTCTTACTCCAAAAAACTTTTAGAGATTCTTAGTTCACATGTTTTGATAAAAAAAATGCTTAAGCCACCCCCGGCTACCAACGGTATCTCAAGGCGGGTGGTTCTACTGTATTCTTACCTCTTGCATCAGTGCAGTATGCTTGTAAGGTTGGTGCATTTTTTATTTTTCTCTCTGGACTATGGAGGTCTGTTGACCAAATGAGAAGTCTGTTGACTCAAGTGAGAGGTAAAAATAGAGTAGGACCACCCACCTTGAGATTCCATTGTAAGCCGGGGGTGGCTTAAGCATTTTTTGATCAAAACATGTGAACTAAGAATCTCAAAGTTTTTTTCATGTATTGTAGATAGCATAAATGCTTCTTTAGAGGTTTCCATGTATTGTTTGTCAGCTCTTACTCCAGACGCAGCCAATTAAACCCTTAGATGCCGCGGTCAATTACAACAGGTCATCTAAAAGTGTAAAGAAAAACAAAAAAAAAAAAAAAAACAACCACAAACACACCAAATACCCCCAAAAGATTAATAAAAAAAAAGTACACATATTTGACATCACCCCGCGCATAACGACTGTAAATCTGTCACGTTGTTTAAACCAAGCGATGGTTGTAATAAAAACCAGAATCCTGATTTTTTTCATCTTGTTGCCCATGAAATGTAATAAAAAAATATCAAAATACAGAGATGAATAAAAACTGTTTTACACAATAAAACCTATTTTTTTTCTAAAGTGCTATAACAAAAAAAAAAAAAATATAAAAATTGGGTATCCCTAATCCTGTTCCCCCATATAGTAAAACTAACATGTCACATGTACTGCATTGTGAGCGCTGTAAAAAATAAAAACACTACCAGAATAGCTGCATTTTCTTTATTCTGTCTCCCAAAATGGATTTAATGGTGATCAAAAAGTCAAATTCCCCCCTAAAATGGCACCAATGAAAACATCAACTCATCCCACAGAAAAACCCCAGAAAATTAAGAAAAAAGTTATGGCTCTCAGACTATAGCGACGCAAAAACACTTTTTCTTTTTATATAAAAGTGTTTATTATTGTTTAAGGGTATGTTCACATGGCTTATGTTGGGCTGCATTTCGCCGCATAGTTTGTGGCGTACTGCGCTCTAATATGAGCGAAATGCGCCCCATAATTTCGGTAATCTACAGTTCTCATAGAGAACTATGGATTTCGCCTCCTCTCGCCGCTCTTACAATACGATCTTATTGTACGCGCGGGGAGATAAGTGAGATGTCATGCATGTTTATGGGCTCCCCCCCCCACCCCTCATGTCAGTACACGCCATTCAGCGCGACTCCCGAACACCCGCCGCAATTGCGGCCATACTGTACACCCCGCAAATACGCCGTGTGAACATACCCTGAAAGCAGTAAAACATTAAAAAATTGTTATTGCTGTAATTACAGTTAGGGCCAGAAATATTTGGACAGTGACACAAGTTTTGCGAGTTGGGCTCTGCATGCCACCACATTGGATTTGAAATGAAACCTCTACAACAGAATTCAAGTGCAGATTGTAACGTTTAATTTGACGGGTTAAACAAAAATATGTGATCGAAAATGCAGGAATTGTACACATTTCTTTACAAACACTCCCCATTTTAGGAGCTCAAAAGTAATTGGACAAATAAACATAACCCAACCAAAATATTTTTAGTTTCAATATTTTGTGGCGAATCCTTTGGAGGCAATCACTGCCTTAAGTCTTGAACCCATGGACATCACCAAACGCTGGGTTTCCTCCTTCTTAATGCTTTGGCAGGCCTTTACAGCCACAGCCTTCAGGTCTTGCTTGTTTGTGAGTCTTTCCGTCTTAAGTCTGGATTTGAGCAAGTGAAATGCATGCTCAATTGGGTTGAGATCTGGTGATTGACTTGGCCATTGCAGAATGTTCCACTTTTTGGCACTCATGAACTCCTGGGTAGCTTTGGCTGTATGCTTGGGGTCATTGTCCATCTGTACTATGAAGCGCCGTCCGATCAACTTTGCAGCATTTGGCTGAATCTGGGCTTTAAAGTATATCCCGGTGCACTTCAGAATTCATCCGGCTACTCTTGTCTGCTGTTATGTCATCAATAAACACAAGTGACCCAGTGCCATTTAGGCCATGCATGCCCATGCCATCACGTTGCCTCCACCATGTTTTACTGAGGAGGTGGTGTGCCGTTCCCTTTCTTCTCCAAACTTTTTTCTTCCCATCATTCTGGTACAGGTTGATCTTTGTCTCATCTGTCCATAGAATACTTTTCCAGAACTGAGCTGGCTTCTTGAGGTGTTGTTTGGCAAATTTAACTCTGGCCTGTCTATTTTTGGCATCGATGAATGGTTTGCATCTAGATGTGAACCCTTTGTATTTATTTTCATGGAGTCTTCTCTTTACTGTTGACTTAGAGACAGATACACCTACTTCACTGAGAGTGTTCTGGACTTCAGTTGATGTTGTGAACGGGTTCTTCACCAAAAAAAGTATGGGGCCGATCATCCCACACTGTTTTCATCCGTGGACGCCCGGGCCCTTTTTTGGAGTTCCCAAGCTCACCAGTCAATTCCTTTTTTTCTCAGAATGTACCCGACTGTTGATTTTGCTACTCCAGCATGTCTGCTATCTCTCTGATGGATTTGTTCTTTTTTTTCAGCCTCAGGAAATGGTCTGCTTCACATCAATTGAGAGTTCCTTTGACCGCATGTTGTTGGTCACAGCAACAGCTTCCAAATGCAAAACCACACCTGGAATCAACCCCAGACCTTTTAACTACTTCATTGATTACAGGTTAACGAGGGAGACGCCTTCAAGGTAATTGCAGCCCTTAGAGTCCATTGTCCAATTACTTTTGGTCCCTTAAAAAAGAGGAGGCAATGCATTACTTAGCTATGATTCCGAAACCTTTTCCCAATTTGGATGTGGAAACCCCATGGCAGCTGGGAGTGTGCACTTTCAGCCATATTTATATTTTAATTTAGTTCTGAACATGTTTTGAAAACAGCTAAAATAACAAAACTTGTGTCACTGTCCAAATATTTCTGGCCCAAAACTGTATTATTGCCTGTGAGTTAACAACATCGTTTATACTGAAATTGGGACCACTGTAAAAGAAAAAAAAAAAAAAAAACTACCAGGAAAGATATAAGCCCTTAGGGGTTGTTAACGCGGAGTTTAAACTCCGTGTTACAAGTGCTTTTAGGATCAGTCTTGGGGTCCGCACTGTCGGTCCCCAGGACGGATCTAACAATTAGCAGTGAGATTCTGACTACTGTCTATGCCAAACACGGAGCAGCGTTCCCATGAGAAATCCGCGGTGTTCAAAGCCAGCTCCTCCTCTTGCTTCCCGCGCCGCCTTCAAACAGCCCCGCTCCGTCTTGAAAAGAATTACATGTCTCTGAACGCCGCTACGTGTTTAAAATAGCGCAGCTCCGCTCCGTTTAAAAAGAATTTGACATGCAATTTTGTCAAGAACGAGCAAGCGGCGCTTTTAAAACACGCAGCTGCGTTCTCTCATGTGAACACCGCGCTGTTCGGAATAGACAGTAGTGATAATCTCACTGCTAATTGTTTAGATCCGTCCTGGGGACTGACAGAGCGGACCCCAAGATGGATCCCAAAAGCACTTGTAACACGGAGTGTAAATTGGTGAACAGCCTTAAACACTTTCTCAGAAAAATAAAAAGTTATGGCTATGACAATATAAAAACATTATTTATAAACGCATTTCTATTGGGTAAATGTAAACATTTTGCTATGTACTCAACGAGTGCTGTATGTGTAATGTTTGCAGCTTATTTGCCACGTGTACTTCGGCGCAAACACGCCGTGTGAACATACCCTTATACGAGCCTCCGATGTTCACATATCATAGCCCTGATATCACAAATATTTGTGTGTGAAAAAAAACCCACAACAAATCAGAGAGAAAAAGAGTAAGGCTATGTTTACACGGCGTAATTGCAGCGCACATTTTGGCACGTATGTGTGCTCTAATACGGGCGAGATACACGCCGCCATTACGGTAATCCATAGCTCTCATAGAGAACTATGGATTACACCTCCTCTCTCCGCTCGTACAATACAGGGAGATAAGTGACGGTTTAATTATTTGAGGCGAATACGCACCGCGAGTAATGAATGTCAATTGGGCCTGCAGGCTGCCAGCCTCTCCCCCCCACGCTGCGGGAGTATGTGCTGATCAGCGCAAGCTTCTGAAACACACGAAGTAATGCGGCGCGTAATGTACGTGCCACAGTACATCGTGTGAATATGCCCTAAGGGTATGTTCACATAACGCAATTGTGAGATGCATTTCGCTGTGTAATTGTGCTGCAATTCACCCTGCAATTACAGTAATTCATAGCTCTCATAGAGAGCTATGAATTATGTCTGTATTGTACGGCGGTAGAGAGAAGTGCAGATAATGAAAGTGAATGGGACCGGCCACCCTGCGCTTTAGAAGTATACACTGGCTAGTGCGTACTTCTATAACACCCGACGTATTGCAGCGCAAATATGCGGGGTATGTTCACATGACGTATTCGCAGGGCGCACTTTGGATCATAGCACTGATTGAAAGCTATGATTACCTGTCATTTTCCCTGGAAAAGTTAAAGTGAGCCGGACTGGAGCGCTGTTGAAAGTACAAGTTGGCCAGCGCGCACCTTCAACAGCAGGCGTATAGCGGCGCTCACAGGTGCGTGCTGCAATAGGACATGTGAACTCAGCCTAAGGGTATGTTCACACGATGTACTGCGGCACATACAATACACGCCACAGTACATCGGGTGTTGTGGGAGCTCGTGCTAATACGCACAGGGGGGGGGGGGGCCGGCAGCCCACCGGCCACATTGACATTCATTACTCGCGGCGCGTATTCGCCTCAAATAATTAAAACGTCACTTATCTCCCCACGCGTACAATTGTATTGTATGAGCGGGGAGAGGAGGCGTAATCCATAGTTCTCTATAGACCATCATTTTGGCACGCATCTCTCCCATTTTAGAGCCCAAATACGCAAAACGTGCACCAAATGACCCCATGTGACCATACCCTAGGTTGACACACCTTGTTTGGATGCTCAATTTTTACTGTCCAAACCTCGTCTGAAAAGCGCATCCCTTTTTAAGTTGAGGTTTGCCAACAGGGTTTTGTTTCTGAAACACCCATACAAATGAATGGCCACAGCAAAAAAAAACATCAAAAACCACAGCAAGGTTCTCAAGCTCTCCATTGACTCCTATGGGGATGTTTAGGGCCGAAAACGCTTCAGGAACTGACATGACACCTTTTTCAGCGCCAAAAAGTGCATAAAAACCTTGTTGTGTGTGAACTACAACTACGCTGCTTATATAGGAATCAATGGAAATGAACGGGGGGCGTTTGGGACGCTGTTTAGGTGAAGAAACGCTATGATAACAGCGTCAATCTGTTGTGTGAACACAGCCTTAAAGGGGTTGTCTCGCTACAAGGATTGCTTTTTATGTTAAAGACCTTGCAAAAACAAGTCACTTTGCAATATGTGTCCATTAACAGTGTCCTACCTATTCTCAGATATCCCCTTTTGTATGGACTGCCTCGGCTCCTCAGGTCACTATAGCTACAGACCTATTTGATCTCTGTCAGCACTGGTTGCTATAGCTACAGACCTGGCTTCTACTGCAGCCTAGTGGAAGCCAGTAAACACGCCCCTGAACTGAAATGAAGCCAAGAAAACAGGACTGAAGATGAAATAATGTAGTGAGACAACTCCTTTAAGAGAAAGAGTCTACATTATCAGCTCTAGGAGCCCGCTTTAGTCACTGAATAGAAGCCTTTCCTCTCTGCCCCTGGTATAATGTATCCCGTCCACACAGGAAGCGTCTATACCAGTGAGGTATAAGGGCAGCTTCACTGTCGGGACCTGCTCCACGCCCGGAACCTGCCCCCCCTTCCCCTCCGCATTATGTACAGCGCATATGAATGAGTACCCAGCCTGTTATCCAGGAAGGAGCCGCTCTTGCCGCCGTCAGTCATCACAGGGGGTGAATAACCGGCTTCACACACGGGGGAGGGAACGTCCGAGCGAATCTCCTCTACACAATACAGCGGTCACCCCGGTACAGGACACCCCCGGCGGTCATGCTGCCCCTCCTGTGCTCGGTCCACGACTCCTGAGCGCTAGCCGCAGAGCAGGGGAAACTTCCCGCCCACCGGCGCCGGTCAACGTGCGGAGAGCCTGGGTTGTCACGTGACCGAGCTGCACGGGAAGGGGCGGGGCGCCGCCGGCTGGTGTCTGGGGGTGGGCGGAGCCTGCTCATGCTGAGCGGCAGGCACATGTGCTGTCATGAGATCCTTGGGAGTCATGAGAGTCATGATGGAGGGAGGAGAGGCTGTCACAAGATTCTGGGAGTAATAGTATTTAAAAGGCATTCATGCCGCTGCCTATTCACCGACAAATGGGTAAGGGCCCAATTCACCCGGCTGCAGGTGGGGACAAATTCTGCTTGGGATAAATAGAGAGGGGGACAAGCTCCACAGAGTCGGCGCTGGAAGAGAGGTGAGGAAGGAGGTGAGCATGAGGTTTTTTTTATTTTATCAGGGCAGCAGCATATCTTCCAGGAGGTTGGAGGTGTCTCTCATGGATCTAGGGCACATGTCCTGGATGCCTGGGTCACCGCTGTTTATTTGCACGCCCTCGGGACCCACAAATAGTTAATAATGGGAGCAGAGAGCCATCAGTTCCCTGCACCAACAATTAGCGTGTTAACAGTTTTCTGGACGGTTTCACCCGTACATCCACATTACGGTAATCCACAGTTCTCAAAATAATGTGGATTCTGTTCCATCCCATTGCCGATTTCGCAAGCGGGGAGAAAGGACATCACATATCCCGGCAGGATACGGCCATGGATAATATAGTCTAGGGGCCCATGAGCTTGCCCGACCCCCACCCCCCCACACAACGGCGCTGGCGTAATTGCGGGCGAAATTCGTCCCCGCAATTACGCCGGCAATAAGCCGTGTGAACATCGCCTAAGTCTGGGAGGTCACAAGCTGTATTTAGCCTGCAGCATACAACACATCAAGGGGGGGTGCTGTGACGTAGGCAGTGTGATGATGTAACAGAATCACATCTCCTGTGTCAGGCTGTACAGGGCGGATCCTGTTGTTCATTAGGGTAACAGGGAGAGGTGAGTTTTTTTGTTTTTTTAATTAAACTAAGGCTATGTTCACACGGGTTAAAATGGGGCACATTTAGGTCCGTATTTCGCGCCGTAGTGCGCTCAGAGAACTATGGATTACGCCTCCTCTCCACGCTCATGCAATACGCCCCGTGGGAGCTCCAGAACACACGGTGTATGCCGTGTGAACATAGCCCAAAGGGGGCACTACCTACCCAGGCCTTATCTGCCAATACATCTAGAGCAGTGCCTACCTACCTATCTGGGTCCTTCTCTGCCTACCTCCTAACAAGATAAAGGTATCAGGATGGAACGGTCCATGGATATTGGTCCCTTTCTGACTTAAAAAAAATATCAGCCCACAACCGCCCCAGAAGTGGACTATCACAGTAAATATTTTCCCTTCTGACGTTAACCTGGCTATTCCCAGTAGCCCCGGTGCTAGCCTTCGGGTGACAAAAAACACAGCTGACTGACCACAAGCCACAGTGATAGTAATGGAGAGGTGACTTTCAGAACCTCCATTACTAAAAGTGGAATTAAATGGTAAAAAAAAAGCCACAAAAAGGAATCACTTTATTTAAAATAAACACTCCCTGACAACATCACTTGTTGATCATTTTATTAAAGAATTGGATCTGACATTAAAGAATTGGATCTGACGTATTCCAATGAGTCTGTCATAGTCCCAAGTGGAAACTCATAAAAAAAACACTAAATTAACATGGCTGACCTGGGGGTGTAGAGGATGGAGCTCAGGCTGCACAATATAATTCTATAGGTACAGGCCATGGCACAATCTTAGGGGGGTTGGTCTTCTGTCCCATCCCACCATGAGATTGTGCCTGTAAACTGTGGACTGTATCCTTCCCCCACTATCATTGTGTTAGGAGGTCTAGGCCAAAAACAAA
>JAODAL010062089.1:0-19939 GCA_025379985.1 Phyllomedusa bahiana | reverse complement strand
ATTTAAAACCTGTTGGCCCGGTGTAGCTAACCTATCCAGTGTTATATTACCGCGGGGCCCATTCATCTAACCACCCATGTTTACTACCTATTGGCCCTGTGTATCTAAGAATATACAGTGCTATATTACCCATTGGCCTTGTGTATCTAAGCCTATCCAGTGTCATATTACCCGTTGGCCCTGTGTATCTAAGCCTATCCTGTGTTGTACTACCTTTTGGCCATGTGTATCTAAGCCTATTCAGTGTTATACTGCCTGTTTATCCTGTGTATCTAAGCCTGCCAAATTTTATACTACCTGTTAGCCATGTGTATCTAAGCCTATCATGTGTTATGGTAAATTCACACAGCGTCTTGTGGCGCGTACTTTGTGCACTGCTGTAAGTTGGGTGTGCAGCACGCACTTCTAAAATGCTGTGTGCCGACTCCCATAGACTTTCACATGTCATTTTTTTTCTCCTGGTGCTCAATACGCTTTGGAGAAAATGGAGGGTAATCATAACACTCAATGAGAGCTATGAATTACCGTATGTGCGGGCAGTACTATGATATTGTACTGTAAGGGTTTGTTTACACAGCATTTGTGAAGTACGTTTTTGGGTACGTTTTGCGGACTGAAAAATGGACCCAAAAACGTATTTAACAATGTTCCAGTGTGATTACAATGTTTTCAATGTAAAATACGTAGCAGCGTTCAGACGATACATGTTTTACATACGTTTTTGCATTGACTAAAATGGATGCGTTCAAAGAGTTGACACGTCAATTCTTGATCCATTTTATGCATTGAAAAGCCCATAGAAACAATAGATACATTTTTGCAGTCCAGAAAACGTATCACACTTTGTACATAGCCCTCACTTAGGTCTGTAGATAGAAAAACAAAAAAATCTCACAATATAAAGCAAATTACAAAAAAATAGAAGTAGTAAAATAGGAAAAACGCCAAACATGTGGCATTGCCAGAATTGTACCGACCTGCAGAGTAAAAATAATATGTAATTTTTACCACACAGGGAACTCTGTAGCAACAATTCCTCCACATTTAAAGAAAAAAAAAAGTGGCACGATTGCGGTTTCTTTCACATTCTGGCTCACAAAGAATTTTTTCTTTTACACTATATAGTAAACATAAATGGTTCCCTTAAGAAGAACACCTTGTTCTGCAAAAAGCAATCCCTCATACAGCTGAGGAGATGGAAAAAATAAAAATGTACATAGCCTTGGAAGAAGGGAAGGAAAAAATAAATTGCAACAGAAACAAAAATCCCTGTGACACAAAGGGGAACACTACTGCAATCATTTTTGGTAACATTTTTTATTTGTTTCATCCCTGCTTCAAAGAGCCAAAACAGTTTGTTTCTCCATTGACTTGCTGTACCAGGATTCCCTTTTTTGCAGGACTTGGTTCATTTTTTTGTGGTTCCTGACTATATTTTATGACATTCCATGTGGTGAAGAATAGGGAAAAAAACATTTGCACCATTTTTTGGGGGGTTGGTTTTTATGGAGTTTAACATGCGGTATAAAAACTTTTATACCACATGTTATAAAATATAGTAATCAATAACTTTCCTTTATTTTTCTGGAGAGGGACCTATTTGAGAGATTGTGTTTGGTGATCCTAAGTGTAGTTTGCATTGGTACTATTGTTTTTTTCAGCATTTACCATGTGGAGTAAATAAGTGTCTACTGTAATTTACTTTACATATGCAGCAATACAAATTTGTATTTAATCTTTTCACTTTTATTATGTATATATTATGTATGTGTATACATATACAGTTGTGTTCAAAAGTTCCCGTACCCCGACAGAATTTTTGCTTTCTTGGCATTTTTTCAGAGAATATGAATGATAACACAAAAACTTTTTTTCCACTCATGGCTAGTGGTTGGGTGAAGCCATTTATTGTCAAACTACTGTGTTTTCTCTTTTTATATCATAATGACAACCAAAAACATCCAGAGGTAGGTTGTCAGAGGTAGGTAACCTCATGACTATAGACACCATACTGGCTGATAGTTCTGTCTTTACTATGGGAGTAATCATAACTATAGCAGACATAGCTGCTATGGCGGCCCTGAGGTTGAGAGGACCACTCAGGTGCAAGAACATATGGAATAACAAGTTAGTGGCTTTCTTCTACCTAACACTACTATGTAGATTCTCAGATATAAATAGCGCTATAACTTTAATTTATTGCTTCTATGTCTGCTGTATCGCTTGACTATTGTTAGGTGATGGGGTCCACAGTTTTGCTATGAGCCCTATGAATTCTGGTTACTCATTGTTTTTTTCCCCTGATAGGAGCAAAAGTAATTGTGACATATATAACACTTCCTTCCATTCTGTTCTGTAGTGGATGGCACTATGGGTAAAGATTGTGTGATGTCACCTACTGTTTGCTAGACGGCAATACAAACCTATTTCGCTTCTTGCTGGCAAGCAAAAATGATTCACCATGGCCTTTCTGAGCAATGCACAGTAATATACAATAAAGCACTGTGTGCATTTTTATGGCCAAACTGAATATGTTATTTTAAAATGAATGTATCACTATATATCTTGCCAATTTATGGAGATTTGCTTCAATTTTAGTGCAGGAGGCTTCATATTTAGCAGCAATGGTATTGCAGTGAGAAACAAAGAATTTCTTGCAGCCCTTGAAATAAATGCTGCAAAGCGCAGAATAGGGGAAAGAAGAAAGTGCCATAATTATAGCCATACTTGCCCTGTGCTCAGTGCAGATAAAAATACTACACTAAAATCAATAGGTTGCACGTTCTAAAGGTGCCCCATCAGCTAACAATGTGTCAGTGTATATTTTACTTTACCACTGGAAAGGGAAGTTTCTTCAGAAGTTGAGAGAAAATATTCCAAAATTATTTTGTCACTAAACCCTGATTTTTGCAATGATGTTTTATTCTGATCAAACATAGATTTTCCTGTCATATGGAGGAACTGATGTTCAAGTCATTATTTATTGTGGAATGTGGTGGATTAATGTAGGCTCGAACTGAACCACAGGGGAAACACCTGTTGGGCTCCTAGTTATGGTGCACCTCTAGGCATGGCTGACCTGGGGCTACTATTCATGGCCTGGGGCTACTATTCATAGAAAAAGGCAGAGAAAAAGAGGCAGACAGAAAGAGTTATGCAGAATGTGCAGTCATGTAAAGTAGTTGTATGGAAAACCTCAAGAATCAACTGTACTGGTGGGCCCTAGGCTGCGCAAGCCACGTTTATGTGTCATAATTAGAGATGGGCGAATTTCTCAAAAATTCGATTCGATGACTTCACCGAATTTTCCAACAAAATTTGTTTCAGTCCGAATTGCTTCGGGACGAATCGCGTTAAAAAACAGCTATTTCCCCCCGGCGCACAGACCGCAGGTGCTGTAAAACTTGTGCCAAACCTTAAATTGCAAGGGAGCTTGGTTTTGGTCTTCATACAAGTTTGTTTTAGTATACAGCCGATACTGCCACCGCCTTAGAACGCTTCACTATAAAATTCCCTGGGCACTTAAAGGGCAAAGCTGACCAAAAAAACAAACGGGAAGTAGCCTGAAAAATCAGGCAGCGACAGCTGGAAAAAAACAACTGAGGCTCAGGGCCTCATGACAGAGGGGAGTGAGGCACAGCCACAGCGCATCAGGTAGAGAGGGGACAATGACATTCTGGAGGGGCAAAAACAGGGTAGGGCCCCCAGGTGGCACATGACACAGGGAGGTTTCCGACAGCCACAGCACATGAGGTCAGAGAGTGGGGACAATGACATTCGGAGGGCAAAAAACGGGGTAAGCCACAGAGTGGCACAATACAGAGGGGAGGTTTTCGGCAGAACCCGCACCCCAGGGGTCGACAGTGGGGACAAAGACATTTTGGAGGGCAAAAAAAAGGATAGGGCCACAAGTGGCACAATGACAGAGTTTTAAATTTAAGGGGAAAGAGCCACACAGCAGCAGGGGGTCAAGAGTGGCAAAAAGCCCACAGTTTTGTAAGGTCACTGAAAGCACCCACGGAACAACACCACAGCAGCAGCATGAGGCCCCAGAGAGGGGCCAAACATTCTGGGACCCTGGAAAAAACAGGATTGCCACGGGCGGGCACAAGGGACAATTTTGGAGGTCACGGGCTTTAAACAGCAGCGCAGAAAGGGGTCCAGAGAATGGCACAATGACACAGCGTGGAGGGCACAAAAAAACCGGAGTAGGCCAAAAGAGTGGCAAAAAGACAGAGTGTGGAGTTAGGGGAAAGCAGCCACAGCAGCAAAAAGGGGTTTCAAGAGGGGCAAAATTTGACAAGTGTGGAGGTTACGGCAGCACCCCACAACAGCATAAAGGTCAGCAGTGGCACAAGGGACTTTCTGGAGTGGGCAAAAACGGGAGAAGGCCACAGAGTGGCAAATGACACAGTGTGAAAGGTTACAGCAGGAGCAACACAGCATGAGGTCAGAGAGGGGCACGGGGTTGCCCTTTTCTGAGGGGGCAAAAACAAAAGGGGGCCAAAAAGAGGGGCACAAATGCAGAGTGTGGAGGGACGGAAAGAAGCCACAGCAGCAGCATAGGTCAGAAAAGGGCACAATGACTTTCCGGGAGGTGGCAAAAACAGGAGAAAGCCACAGAGTGGCAACAATGACAAGTGGGAAAGATTAGGGCAGCACCACAAAGCACAGCATATTTTCAGAGAGGGGCACAAATGAAAACAGGGGAAGGTCACTAACCCCACCCACCAAGAAAGCACTGGGGTCAGAGAGTCCCCAATGACATTCTGGGGGTTTGGCAAAAAAAGGATTAAAGGCCCACAGTTTTTGGCCAATGACAGAGTGTGGGGGCCCAGGGCCCACCCAACAGAAAGCACAGCTTGAGGCAGAAAAATGGCACAAATGACACAGCGTGGGGGGGTCCCCAAAAAAACCCGGGAGAAAGGGCCACAGAGGGGGGCCACAATGACAGAGGTGGAGGTTAGGGGCAGCAGCCACAGCACAGCAAGAGGTCGGGAGATGGCAAAAAGACACATTTGGGGAAAGGTTACGGGCGCAGCCACAGCAGCACATGAGGCAAGAGGGGAAACAAGGGAAAATTTCTGGAGGTGGAAAAAAACAGGATAGGCCACAGAGGGGCCCCAATAAACAAATGGGGTGGGTTTATGGCAGGAGAAAACCACAGCATAAAGGTCAAAAAAGTGGCACAATGACATTCTGGAGGGGAAAAAAAATAATAGGCCCACAGAGGGGGCACATGACAAAAGGGGGAAAGGCAGGGCATCAAACCACAGCAGCAGAAATAAAGGCAAGAGTGGCACAATGACACGTGTGGGGGCCCACAAAAAACCCGGGGGTAGGCCACAAGGGGGCCACAATGAAAGAATGTGGGGTTAAGGCAGCACCAAAAAGGCAGCAGAAAGAGGCCCCAGAACAGTGGCACAATGCCCATTTTTGGGGGTGGCAAAAACGGGAGAAAAGGCCACAGAGGGCAAAAACCCAAAACAGTGTGTGGGGTTTACGGCAGCAGCCACAGCAGCGCAAAGGTAAAGTCAGTGGAAACAAAAACATTCTGGAGGTGGCAAAAAAAGGGGTAGGCCCAGGGGTGGCAAAATTTACACAGTTGGGGGGGTCCCGGCAGCAGCCAAAAAAAGCAGCATGAGGTCAGACAGTGGCAAAAAATGACATTTGTGGAGGGGGAAAAAACCGGGATTTAAGGCCACAGATGGCACAATGACACAGTGTTAGGTTACGGCGGGCCAACCCACAGCAGCACCAGGGGTCAAAACAGTGGCAAAAAGGACATTCTGGGGGTTTGGAAAAAACAGGATGGGGCCCCCAGAGGGGGCACAATAAACAGAGTGTGTAGGTCACGGCACCCACCCACAGGAGCAGCATGAGGGTCCAGAGCGGCACAATAAAACACAGTTTTTAGGGCACAGCGGGCACCCACAGCACCCGAGAGGTAAGGCATGGCACAATGACATTCGGGAAAGGTGGCAAAAACAAGTAAAAGTCCAAAAAGGGTGGCAAAAAGACAAAAGAGTGGAGGTAAATGGCGGGAAGCAACAGCATGGGGTCAGAGAGTGGGCAAAATTTAAAAGGTTTTTGGAAAGGGACCGAGCAGCAACAAAAAGACCCGAAACATGGGGTTTTCAGAGGAGGGCCCCAAACAGAGTGTGGAGGGTGGGGGGCCCAATCCCACCCCCGGTAAAAGAGGGGGAGGCAGATGGAAAGGGCAGCAGATGTGTGGATCAGGCGGGGGGGGGCATCAGAGTAGGGGTGAGGCGGATTTGAACCCAGGCTCATTTCTCCAGTTTGGGGGAAGCGCATGGCTAATGTGTCGACCCCAAAACATTGGTTTGTGGAAAATACTGGCCGACCCACACCTGTTTCATCTTGACAAAGGTCATCGTTCCCATTTCCCGTGGACAAGCGGGTTCCCCTTGGGGGGTAACGATGGCCCCGCCGCACTGAAAAAACGCCTAAAGCCCACTATGGCTGCCGGGACGCTTTTTCCCCACCAAAACTCGGCAAGTTGGGGCCCAAAACTCCGTTTGGCTGCCCAGAGTCCAGTGGACCTTCTAACTGGGGGGGGCAGAGTCTTTGGGACCAAAGAAAAGGGGGCAAGGAAAAACAATTCATTCTGCAGAGGGGGTGGAGCCTTGATGGCTTCAATGGCAGGGTTTCCACTGGCGCTGCGCTGTTGTTTTCGGCGGGCTGGAGGGACACCACACGAGCCACTTTTTCCCGGGCCCATGGGATGTGACGCTGAGGGTTTTTTGGGCCCAGGGCCGGGGTGCCACCGGGAGCTCCCTGGCCCCCCTTTTCACTTTCTCCCCACAGATTTACATATCCCCATATTCGGCTCCCCGGTGTCTTAGCAAAGAACTGCCAAACGTTTGTGTACTCATTTTACCGCCCGCTCCGCACGAGGACTATACCCCGCGCCCTTTGCTGGGGCCCCCTGTGCCGCTACTTTTTTGGCCTGAGAAGGGGTTTTTCACCCCGTGGCCGCTTGGTCCTACCTCACACGATGCTCCCCGCGGGACTCATCCCCCAAAAAACAGCCCACTTGCGCCTGCGCCGCGCCTGACGCGAAAGCTGACGCCCTTTTTTTCCTGACGATGATGAACCCTTTGTTTCACCCGGCTCCCAAGGCAGTCGGCTACATCATCATCGATTTTTTTCATTGTCACTATGTCCCCCACGGCCTTGGATGAAAGGGGCTGACCCCCCACAACATAAACCCCATGCCCTCCTTACATCTATACTTTGCCGGCTACTGAGGAACAGGGGAATTGGCCCCATTTCTTCCTGCCAAGAGCGCTGACGTCCTCCTCACCTGCTGTATAGGGCACTGAGCCCAAAAAGCATATTTAGAATTTTTGCGAGGGAACCGGAGGGGACAGGGGCGGGTTGAGACATTAAGCCCTGACCCGCTCAAAGGCCATGCAACAAAGGGTTGTGTTGACGTTCTCACTGACTCTTGGCGGGGGTTTTTCAGATGTCATCTGGGAGGCAGGGGAAAATGACCTATCAACCAATCAAGAACCTTTGGGGTTGCTGAAGAACCACGGCCGCTACTGACCCGGCAGTTTCTGGCCTCACCAAGGCCCCCCTGCTGCGACGTCCCGTTCTGTGCGCGACGGGGCCTGCCCAGGAATGTTTTGCCTCTGCCCTCGCAGTAAATCCCACCTCTCTTTGACATACTGTTTTTTTCTAAAATGTACAGATCTGTTTGATAAAGTTTCTGTTATGATAAATGCAACCCTTATTTGACTCTAAATAAACCCATAACAATTTTGGGTCCCCCTTAAATTTAAAAAATTGCCCCCACAAAAGGGGCAGAAAAATTTACTTTTTGTGTTTAAAAAACTTGTAATTTTACGAATATAAAAGCACAAACAGGCTTAATTAACCCTCTTTATGAATATGCTAGAGGCAAAATTTTTTTTTGGGGGTGAAAAAGAACGTTTCTTTCTAAGTACAACTGCAAAAAAATACTTATTAAACCCCTTGGATGTAAATTCCCCAAAAGAAATATGCGAACAATTACCCTTTGAGCGTGTTAAAAAGAGTCTATTTTAACGGAACACCAACAGAAAAATTGAATTAACCTTGGGATATGAATTATCTACGGGGTAAAATTTTTCTTTGGGGGTGAAAAGGAAAACGTTTCTTTAGTGACCAAAACACAGAACAAGTTTAAAATTAAACCCCCTGGATCTAATTGCGCAAAAAAAAATGAGCAACCAAAAAATTAAGTGGTATTTGGATTGTAAAAAGCGTTTTAAGGAATAAAAGGAACAGGTTTTTAGAAAACCTTGATATTCAATTCCCAAAGAATGAGCAATAAAATTTTAAAATGTAATGCGCTGCATTGGACCACACGGACTCAGTTCCAAAACCCCACAAAAATCAGAATTGAACGTAAAGAGAACGTTTTTGAGACAACTGAGACCCCCCCCCAAAAATCGCTGTAAAAAAGGGGTTTTTTTAGTATAGATATCATAAGCACCACGGCAGCACCTTCCCTACCAGCACAGTGGAGGAGTGTGAGCTCCCACGCGCCCCCCGGACTTTTTAAAATGCGGTAGTCACAGAATCCCGCCTTCTCGTTGGTTCATCTCTGCCAGGGTCAGTGGGCTACCCTTTCTTCCTCCCAATTTTTTTGCCCCATGTAACCCTGTGCTCGCAGCCTTTTTATCAAAAAAACCCTTCTTCCCCGCGAACCCCCCAAACTTCGACTTCTTCAGAATCGAAGTTTTCCTGAAATTCTAAACAAATTCCCTTCGTTAAATCATTCGCCCATCTTATTCTAAATGTTCCATTCAATAATGGTCATCATTCCTGGCTTCAGTGAGGCCTTTGACTGAGCAATTAATTTACCAAACCCTTCTCTTGCCACACATTTTTGTTTTCCTGCACAACCTTCTGGGATTGCAGTTTGCTTTTTTCATATTTACTGTACTTACTAGGTTGAGGATGGTCCAATATACAATCCTCAACACTGGAATTGAAATACCAACAAGAAAAATTATGAAAATTACAAGATTAATAGACATGTTCATGATGTGCAAATTATAAAAAATGGAAACAAAATATTCAAAACATCTCAATTTATTCCGTATTGAGTATGAGCAACAGAAGTACACAAACCTATAAGCCTTGGTGTTACTGAATTTTTTAGTGGTTGTCTGAAAAAAAGTTATGTCATTGAAAGCCTTGGGGAGCAAAAAACATCCATTGGTTTGGGGTGGAAGTACTTTTGCAATTGCGACCTGGCACCCAGATTTGTTCAATGGAAGACAAGTCTGAAGATGCCAAAAGTTTATGGAGCACACTTTGCCATCAGGGTGTCAGATAGCAAGACAAACTTGCGGGGTTGGGTTGTGCTGCGAAAAAAGGTACCAGGAAAAAGGGTTAACCAAGTGCAGTAGACTTGGTGTGACTTAAAGGCGGGAGAGAACAAGGGGGCCCCTTTTCTTCCCCAAGCCCGCCACAAAATAGTGTGGGGCTTTGTCAAGGGGGAAACCACCCGGGCCTAGTGGTGACAGCTGAAGCAGAAGGTGTACAACACAGGGGCTGGGATTAAGCAAAGCAGGGGACAGACCGGCAGGGAAAAGCACATGGTAAAAGAAGCAGAAGGTCAGGCATGACAGGGATGCAGATATGGTAAATAGGATTCACAGGGAAGACAACGGACGTCACTAGGGAACAGACACCAACAACTTGGCGCAGACGGCAGGAAGAGGAATTCCTAAAAAGCCCCTGCCCAAACCCTGGGCCATGCCATAAGGGGCAGGGACTTTAAAAACCAAAACCAGCTTGGGGGGGGCCCTAAAGGCCAGCGGAAAAGTGCTCCGAAGCGAAGGAAAAAAACAGGTTCCCATCGAGGAGGAAGCAGGACGGGGCCGGGTAATTATGAGTGGAGCGGAGTGAGCGCCGGAGCGGGCGTGCCTGCAGCCAAAGGCCCGAACCGCAACACGAGACATGCCAGGAGTAGGCAGGTGAACGTGGCCGTGGTCGGGGAGTACAGTATCCACCCTTAGGGCCCCTCCTACCAGGGAACGGACCTGTTAAAAGTTTTGGGTAAGAGTGGGAACTTTGATGTTTTCTTGCAGTTCCAGGAAAAATTCCCCCAGGGCTGAAACCCTTCCAGTCACAAAAAATAGATTTTACTCGGAATGCTTCAGTCAAGGGTTTCCCTTTACTATAGGGATCTTAGGGGCGAAGGTATGGGAGGGGGGAAAAACCCCCTTAGCGAACCGAGCCAGATTTTATCCCCTTACATCTTTTGTCGGCTTGCAACTTGAAACGGGCAGAAGCTAGATGTAAATTTTGATGGGTGAGTTGCCAAATTTGAAAGGGAATTGCCTATTCCAAGGAGGAGGGGGTGGCAAGGAAAACAAGGGCGACCAAACACCACGAAAAGAATCCAGCCAGAGGCTCTCAGGCGCAATGGTTGATCGGTGGGATCCATGGCCCAGTTGTACTGTCACAATGGCACTGGGAATGGAAGGTATATCCTCTGGTCACCGCATACGGTTGTCGTGACCTACGCCGGGTAACAGAGTCTAAGGTGCTCCTTGTCTTCACCAGAGCCCTTCACAAAACAGGGTGGACTTTGGTGCAGGAAATCCCCCAGGCCTACTGTACATAGGGATATAGTTTGTTCTTTGCAGGAAAATATGTACTTTTTAATGGTGCCATTGAACGTTCCATGTAATGCACTGGAAAGCCAAAAATAAATTGTAAGTCTGGTGAAAAGTGAACAAAAATTGTGTGAATTTGTTTTTTTTTGGGGTTTACCTCCGGGGATAAATGATGTGCTATCTATATTTTTTCAGGTTCGCACTATTCCGTTTTTTTGTCATGCATTAGTACTTTTAAAAAAATTAAAATGTTTTCTATTTTTTGACTTTGCACTGCAACGCTATTTCCTGAGGCCAATATCTTTTTTGTTTTTCGACTTATGGTCCTGTGTGATGACTCATTTTTTGCAGGATCAAGTGTAGTTTGTATTAGTAGAATTTCAGGATACATGAGTGACATAAGTGACTTATTGACATGCTTATTGACAGATTTTGCAGGTGTGAGGTAGACAGAGCTAATGTCTATAAACTACAATGAAATCTGCTACAATTCAAAATCCACATAATAAATTCAATTGTTAAATTTATATTTGTTAAATTGATTTATGTTTTATAAACTGATAAACAGAAACAAAGGAAAACTTTTTGAATGATAAAAAAACATGGGCACTTTGGGTGTTTTTTCTATGTCACAGTTCACACATATCTTAAATTTGTTTTTTATTCTTTACAAAAAATACTGCTGGTTGGGTTCCAACACTGCCCAGTTTTCCCAAAACTTTCCCTGCTTTTTGGCTCCCCCGCTGTGATTCACAGGCGCGCAGCAATCAGGCCTCCGGGGCCTTTTGTATAAATGGCACGGAATTTAGCCAGTGATTGGCTCAGTGTCACGGTAAACGTGACAACGGCAGGGAGCACTGGGAGAATGGTTGGTGCTAGAATGGAGCAGGTTTAGACTTATTGTAATGGATAAGAGACAAATATTGTCCTCCTCTGTATCCATATGATTACATATACACACTTAATAAGGAAACCCCTATCTTCTGATTGTGGTCTATAATATACTTGGAAAGAACTTATACCGTATGGGCAAATTTCGGTGTCCATTAAATTGGCTTTCGAACATTTAAATGAGTGGTTAGTAAGGATATAAATAGTTGTAAGATGACATGGTCCATTGAACAAATTAAATAAGTAAAAAACCCCAAAAAGAGGCACACTACAGATGGTGTAGGAAGGGCTGTGTAAGCACTTAGGGTACTTACAGCATGCTATTATGTAAAAGCATCCCCAGAAACGTTAGAAGGTCAAGAGAGGTTTTTTAAAGTTTTTTTCTCTTCTGTTGCTCTTCCTATAACAGGAAACGTGTGGGTTTTCTTTACAAGAACAATTAATGGGGTTTGAGTTTAAGCTCTCTGTATGCTTCAACGTAGGAAACCACACTGACACAATCAGACATTTGCACGCATTTTATTAGCTAAATTAACCCTTCTTGGTCCTGGGAGAATGTATACATTGGTTAGCAGTACCATTGAACAAATTTGGGATTTTTCACATGATGAGCACAATAACTTATAGACATAATAATAAAAAGGAAGGTACAACAAAGAATTATCTCAAGATGTAAAAATAAAAAAATAACCTTTTATTTGGCACAAACAATTGTGACTTTTTTTACTCAGTTTATGTGGGCTTATGCTACAAGTGTACAGAAGTTTTTTTTTTTTTTTTTACAAATTAAGGCAAAATAGTGATATATATTCTTTTCTTTTTAGCTGGCTTTATTTTCTAATTGTAGATCTTTTATTCTATTTTCTGTAATCGAATCGAGGAGCAGCCATGAAGAAGATTTCCCATGAAAAGAGAAACCATATCATCCAGCTCATGGATAACGGTCTCTTGGCCCAAAAAATTGCCAAACTGCATTATAGAAGTGTCATGAGAGCTAGAAAAATATGAAATGAAGTTCATCCTTTTATTTCAAAGCCAAGAGGAGGACATCCAGACAAAATATCAAACAACATGACTCATCAACAGCACACTTGTTATGTTACAAAAAGGACTTAATTGTAGCAATAAACACTTACAGGAAAAAACGTGCAAAAAACAGTCCAAGAAACATATTGGGTGGATCCTAGGGGCTGTGATGGACGTTCGGGATCAGTTCAAGCAGAAACAAGTGAACGGACTTGTACCAAGCATAACGCCAGAGGACACGAACAAGAAGGGACACCAGACAGGAATGCAGACTTGTGCCAGAAGGAACGGCAGACGTACACAGACCAGAAGGAATGACAGACAGGAATCATCAGCAGACATGACATTGGAGGCAGCAGACCCCGCATCAGCAGATGTAGCACTGGAGGCAGTGGACCCCACATCAGCAGACTTGGCTCTGGAGACAGCAGATTTGTCTAAATTTTTTGTTTTGTTTTGCTGGGAGTTCCCTGCAGAGGCCAGCAACCATGTAGAAATCCTCCACTGTCGCCCTAAACACTCAACCATTAGAAGCAAGCCTGTGGACGAAACGTGGACAGGCCTAATGTCCCGTGGATCCATTTCCTAAGGCCTGTGTTTTCTGTTCTGTTTCAATAAGGACTTTATTGCAGCAATCAACACTTACAGGAAAAAGCTGGCAAAAAAGCAGTCCATGAAACATACCTGGTAGAGGGTGAATCATATGGGCCATGAAGGATGCGAGACAGAAATTCAGGCTTGAACCAGGATACAGGCCAGGAACACAGATGGCCAGCAGCACCGAGCAAGCCCCAACTTGCATTCGGAAAACACAGGCCCAGTCTAACAGCAGAGGCTGTTTTTTATGGATAGCCAGACAGGGTTATGGGTGTCAGCTGCTATTGCTCCAATCAGGTACTTAACTGCTGCCCTGTTGAAAGACTCAGCAAACACTTGAACACTTAGGGGCCGTTCACACGACTTATTTCGGCGCGGATTGGCGCCGTACTGCGCACCAGATTTGCACTGCAGTACGGCGCCAATCCGTCGCAGTAATTACGGTAATCCAAACCCTTCTCATAGAGAAAAAGTGGATTTTCCCTTGCTCCTACCCCCCCCTCGGCGAATCCGCCGGGCGGGGAGAAAGTCACTTGTACATTATCCAGGCGCAATACGCGCCGTGGATAATGCAAGTCTATGGGGCCCGGGGGGCCGCGCCCCCGCCCCGGCACCCGCCCCTTATTCAAGCCTGAATTGCGAGCGCAATCCGGCTCGCAATTCCGGCTTGAATAAGCCGTGTGGACCGGGGCTTACAGTGAGGGTGCAGTTTTTGCGTGATGAAGTGTAAATTTTATTGCTAGCAGTTTGGAATGCATGCGACTTTTTGATCACTTTTATTCCAAGTTTCCAATGTGTAAAACACCGTACGTGCGCCATGTTTGCGTGAGTTTTTTTTTTTTACGGAGTTCATTCTTCGGTAAAAATGATGTGTTATCTTTATTTTACAGGTTGAAATGCATTCGGCAATACCAAACATGTACGGTTTTCGTTATGTTTTGGTACCGTAAAAAAATTCCAAACATTTTCTGTTTTTGAAATTTGTGCCACGCCGTCCATTTTGTGCGACCAATAACTTTTTTGTACTAAGACCTACGGACATCAGTGAGGGTGCATTTTTTGCCTGCTGATTTTAGCAGCCATGAGAGACCTGCACCTCAGTGATGACGTTTTTGACACTTCTCTGTGCTCTGCACTGATTGGATGGCCGCCAAAAGTGCAGAAAGGTGATTGGATAGCTGCCAAAAGTGCAGGAAGCTGCTTAAAACGAAACTGAAAATGGTGTGTGGAACTAGAACTAGAACTTTACTGGAACGAACAGTAAAATGTTCGGATTGGTTTGAGTTCTAAAAATTTGAGTAGTTCTACTAGAACTCAATTTTTCTAGAACCGTTTGATCAACACTAGTGTCCACCAATGCAGCTTCTGGCTATTAAATTTCTATGGATGAAGTAATACACCTCTCAAGCCAGATTTTCTCCAAAAAATAACATTTAGGGTAAAAAAGGTAAAAATCTGCCCTATACATCGGCCCCCCTGAAGGGAAGACCCCCCTTAGTGGAGCTAACCCCCCAAAAAAAGTGTGCCCCCCAAGATTAACCCTTGGGGCCAAAACCTCCTAAAACCCCTGTAACAAAAAATATCAATCCCATACGCGTTTCATCCAAAAAGACGCAAGGGGAAAAAATTAAACACACCCAGAAAAAAAGAAAAACGTGTTGACAGGAAAGGATGGGGGCAAAAAAGGACACGATAGTGTGAATTTTTTAGGGAGGAAAACCCTCATGCTCCTCCTCCAAAACCCCCCTGTTTATTAAGTAAACACCTTCAGGGGTAGAAACATATCAAGGTTAATTTTTGTTCATGAATAATAAATAATGAATCATCCAGCTGTAGTTTTCAGACAATCAATTCGGATTTTTTTTTGTTAAATATTTTTAGAAAAAAAACACTATTATCACACATAATTAAAATTCACCAGCTTCTCCCTAATGTGTAGGCGCATATACCTTTAATGCGTCTGCACAATAGACCGGCATCTCATAGTTTCAATGCGCAAGTGCAAAGGTCTTCAATGCAATGCGCATTACATTGGGTTTTACCCCGGCGGGCCCCAAAAATTTACAAAAGGCATGCGCATGAATCTCCAGTGCAATGCGCATTACAGTGCGTCTCATATTTTACAATACGCCTGTGCATAAGTGCTAAAAAAGTAATGTGCCTTATAAGGCCCAGGTCCGCACTAATATGAATGCGCAATAAGATATACAACGATATCCACTACAATGCGCTTATCTCCAGTTCCAACAAGTGCGAATTGAAAAATATTCATTTTAATTTTTTGCAACTATAAAAAAAGCAATAATTGCAAATACAAAAAGAAGGCCCAAACACAGTCCCAAACAGTGTTTCCCCAAAGATAATGCGCCCGTATTCCAATTCAAAAAAACCATGTACCCCAAGAAAAATCAAAATTTTCACCACGATAAATCCCTTACCATAGAAAAACCCATCAAAAATTCGACCCAATCAAAATTTAAAAAAGAGAAATAATAAATCCTGTCATAGAATTTAACCCCCTAGCAGAAGTAAATATATTTATCAATTAATATGTAATTTTTTAATTAACGTTCATAACATTTTGGGGGTATTTATGTTAAACAACATACCAAAAATTGGGAAAAAATAGACTGGAGGGTCCAAAGTAAAAAGAAAATACCAAATGGCCAACGAGAAGTAGATCAGAGAAAGCACTATATGTTTCCATCTCATTAAGCCCCACAGGAAAAAATGACCGAAGTCAAAAGATCCTTTGGCTTTTTTTGGGGGATCGGTGCCCCAGTTACTTTCCCGAGGGGATTTTCCTAATCAGTTCAATCCCCCTAAATCTAAAGTCTTGTCTGACCTCCATAAATTTTTTGTAATTGATGGGGATTTTGGGGGTATCTACTTCTTGTTTAATATTGCCAAGTGTTCACCGATCCTTCCCCTTAATCCCTACAGGTCTTCCAACATAGTTGTGGGCAATACAGTTGCTATATAGACAATCCCCTCTGATTTTGCAATTAATTTAAGCCCCTAATCTTGAATTTTTGTCCAGTTGAAAACGGGAAAAAAGATTACAATTTCCCATATATTCCACGCCTACAGCCCCCCACCCTATGCCCCCCCTGGGGAAAAACCCCCAAACCCATGTTGGTTGTTGTTTGGGTCCCACAAAAATGGCTATTAACAAGTCTTTTTGCAGTCCTACATTATGGTGGTAATTAAAGAGGGCTAGGGGGCAAAATAGATTTCAAATTTTGTCCGCAAAAAGCAAACCATTTTTACACAAAATTTTTCGTATTTATCCCCCCTTATATCATACTGCCAATAATGTGTAAATATTCATTTTGGGACTATTTTTTTTAAACCTTTATAACCTTTAATGATTAATAACGAAATATGGTCCCATTGAGGGCATGTTGAGGGGATCCTTTTGAGGACTTCTCGGATTCCCCTTTGAGTCTTATTCAATTGATCGGGATGGCTTTAAGTTCTCCCGAAAATCTCATAGTGGGATTATCCTTCAAAACCTCATAACACTTAGGGAGACATGTATGATCGGGTTTTTTCATCCTTTTTTGGGCATAAAATGTGCCTAAGTAGCAGTCTATTGTCTAATACCCAATGAATGTGTTAGGCGCCTTGTTCATAAAACTTATGAACACTTTCAAAATGGCCTAACATGGGGGGGTGTTTAGGGCGTTCTGGGGTTTTTTTGGGAGCTTGTTGCCCACACCGAAAATTTTAACACATATATAAATGGGTTGGCAAAAACTAGACGCATTACTGCCCAATACTTCTCAACTTACACAGGAAATAATAAAAAGGGTTTCCCCTCATTATTATCAAACTATTTTAAAATTTACATTTTTAAATGAATAAAAAATGTTATATAAAAAAATTAATATAGAAATATAAATATCCTAAAACTATAAAAATATCTCTATAAAATGTTTTAAAAAATTTAACAGAATGTAAAACTAATTTTACATCAAACAACCCACTGATGTTGATGTTTAGATTTTTTAATTGTTACTACATTAAATGAATAAAATAAAATTTATTTTTGCTGCTTTCCCCCCTTTTTTAATACAGCAAGGCCAGCACCCACAGGTCTTGCTGGGGCCTGTGGTTCACCAAGCCGTCAGTACCCTAGTTTCTATTTGACATGCTATTCTAACTTTTCTTTTATTTCCAGCCCATCTATAGCCTTTATACATGTTAGGCGCATTATAATGTGCCTAATTTTGTAATGCCCCCTAATACATAGGGGGGGCGCGTCGAATAGTGGAGGATTGCGTTGGCTATCGAGATCGATCGTATTTGATTTGTCGGCCGCTATCGATAAATTTTCGATAGTGAGATCGATTATGCGCGATGACAAATTAAAATCTAAGGGGGGGGGGCAAAAACACCTTATTATTACACCAAAAAGGGGGAAGCTGAAAATTTAAAATCCCAAAAAGCAAATGGATACGTGCTACATCTTTGGCAACACACTTAGGTTTTTAAAAGTCACAAAAAAAAGTCACGACCCTTTACTATCCCTGTCTTGTACCAAGCCCGACCCTTAAACCTGCAACACCCACAAATTAAAAAATGCCAGAAGGCAGTATTTTGAACCCTCATGTTATTTAATGGGCATTGAATATCCCTTTTTGGAACCAGCATGAGCCCCCAAAAAGCATACCCCACATTTAAAAAAGTGCCGGAAAAAGGGGTCTTTCAACCACCATTAGTTGAACTGGGAAATTTATATACCTGTCCTGGGCCACGCAGAGCCCCAAACCTGCATGCCCCCACATTTAAAAAGTGCCGAAAAAGGGGCTTTCAACCACCATTTTAGTTTAACGGACATTCTATACCCGTCCGGGCCCCAAACAGACCCAAACCTGCATGACCCCCACATTTAAAAAAATGCCGGAAAAAGGAGTCTTTAACCCCCATTTAGTTGAATGGACATTGACTATACCTTTTTTGGCCACGTTTTAGCCCCCCAAACCGCTGACCCCCCAATTTAAAAAGTGCCGGAAAAAAAGGGGTCTTTTTAACCACCATTTTGTTTACTGGATTTGACTATACCTTCCCGGGCCACAGCAGGCCCCAAACCCCGCAGACCCCCCCATTTAAAAAGTGCCGGAAAAAGGTCTTTCAATACCATTTTATTTTAATGGACATTGACTTACCGTGGGGCCACAGCATGACCCCGGGGGCCGGGGTTACAGTTTGTGGTGAAAGCCCAGGCTGGCGTCCGTCTTTAAATTTTTAAAACGAGGTTAAAAAGCCCCGATGACGCGCAACGAAAAATTTCGTGCGAAGCAGAGTGCGGAAGGGAAGTGTAGAATCCCCCCTTCCTCTTACACAGTCCCTCTTGGGTACGCTTGCCCTCCGTATGGTGTGGCCAATTGGCTTCACTTGGAAATACTTGGTTAAACCCCTGTTACACCCAGGTGCCCTTTATCTTGGCATTCTTTTTCTCATTTTACTCAACGTGCTGGAGGAAATGGTCTCTGTACTTTGTTCTCTGTCCGTGCTCCATACTCCATGTCCTCTGAATAACCTACATCTGGTCAAGTTTTCCTGTACCTCCCTTGTACAATTCAGAGGAATTTTTTTAACAGCTATTTTGTACATGCAAGTTTTTTAGTACTTTAATTCTAGAAAACACATTTTTTAAAATAGGATGGAATCCCACCATGTCTTTGTTTCTCTTTTTTTCATTGTATTAAATGGGTTGTCTCAAAACAGGGATTGATATCTATGTAAAGATATTTCAAAAAACAAGTCATTTTGCAATATGTGTCCATTAACAGTGTCCTACCTAATCCTGTTTCTGACAGCACCAACACCCTTGAGCCACTCTTGACAATTGTGAAGAACAAAATGTATGTTAGAAACAACACTTTTTTTAGAATAGGACCTGTAGTATAGCTGCATGTCACAGAAAAATGCCCCCAAAAATTCAAAGCATGACCCTTGAGCCACTTTGGTCAATTGTGAAGAACAAATGTCTGTTAGAAACAACATTTTTTTGAATAGGACCTGTAGTATAGCTGCATGTCACAGCAAAATGCCCCCAAAAATTCAAAGCATGACCCTTGAGCCACTTTGGTCAATTGTGAAGAACAAATGTCTGTTAAAAAACAACATTTTTTTATAATAGGACCTGTAGTATTGCTGCATTTCAAAGCAGCATGACCCAAAAAATTATAAAAATGACTTCTCAGCCACTGTTAAAAATTGTGAGGGAGAAATGCCACTTAGAAGCCACATTTCTGTTACAAAGGACCATGATTATTGCTGTATCTCACAGCTACATGACCCCAAAAAATTATAAATATGACTTCTCAGCCACTATTAAAAATTGTGAGGGAGAAATGCCACTTAGAAGCCACATTTCTGTTCCAAAGGACCATAATTATAGCTGTATCTCACAGCAACATGACCCCAAAAAATTATAAATATGACTTCTCAGCCACTATTAAAAATTGTGAGGGAGAAATGCCACTTAGAAGTCACATTTCTGTTCCAAAGGACCATGATTATTGCTGTATCTCACAGCAACATGACCTCAAAACCATTGACAATGCGAAAACTTCTTAAGATAAAGTGAGTAAATGGAATACGGTGTTGTCATGAAACCTTGCTGTCTTTTACAGTCTCTTCACAGCAAAACCAGCAAAATGAACTGTTGGGAAAAGAGAATATAAATTGCCCGTAAGAAATGATCATTTTAAAAAAAAGTTTTCAAGAGGACCCTTTCTGTTTAAAAAAGGGAAAGTGAAGTAAAGGAAAAATTG
>JAODAL010062088.1:0-19940 GCA_025379985.1 Phyllomedusa bahiana | reverse complement strand
CCCTCCCTGCTCTGCGGATTAGTGACACATCGTGTTTTTTGTAAAAAACACTTCACAGCCCCCCTGTGTCTGTTCTAAATGGAGGCCAGCACGGGGGGAAAAAAAGGGTTTTTTGTTGTTGCTTGAGATGTCGTGGAGATTTTTTATGCAAAGGGGAAGGGGTATAGGAACATTTTACATCCCCCCCTGCCCCGTAAAATTATACAAGCTTCAAGCCCTCGGGCTCGTTTACCCACTCATAGATAGCCCTCTCCTCTGCTTCCCGACCTGGGGGGAAAGGAGCAGCAAGGCGGGGGCCACGCAGCCGCAAAAGTGCAGCGGGACCCAGCAGGGACAGCAATTAGGCAGGCACACACGGGGTTAAACTCTGGCCCAGAAAACCCCCTTCGCCCAGTGGAGGATGAGACGCCGGGGTTAAAGGGGGGGGTGGGGGGGGGGGGGGGGGTGGGGGGGGGGGGGGGGGGCGGGGGGGAGGAAAAAGAGGCAGACAAAAAGGAAAGCCCCTAAATTAAAAATTAGGGGGTCCCAGACAATGGGTAGGCTGAAAACCCTTTTGTAGTGAGACAACTCCTTTAAGTTACCCCAGGTTGCTTGGAAGGATTCCCAAAAATTAAATTCTGGGGGGGGGGGTTAGGTCATAAACCCACCCCCATTCTGCCCTTTTGGGGTTAAGCCCCCCAGCAGAGTGGGGCCTGTGTTTCCCCCTATAGCCAGGGGGAAACCCAAAGAGAAAGCAAGGTATTTGGGCCCGGGAGGAAGGCAGGAATACCCGAACAGTGAGGTGGTAAAGTCGAGCTTCCCAAATGCAAGTTCCGTGAAAACATCATTTCCCTTTAAATAGGAGTTCCAGGCACCCCCAAGGGGACCCTTACAAAAAACTCCCATAGAAGAGAACTGAGAGTGGAGTTGAGGGGTTGGTTTTTGAGATAAGAGCAGATCCCAGAGGTGGGACCCGACTTATAAACCCTTTTTAGGTTTTTTCCCCTGTTAAATATGCTAGGGAATCCCCCCCTGGATGGAAATCCCCTTTTTGCCCTTTAAAAATTACTCTAGCCCAAATTAGGGATAGGAATATTCCCCTTCCCACCAAAAAAAATGTTAGATAATAAAATTTTCCCCCCCAGATCATACACCTTTTTTTTATTATTTTTTTTGGGGTAAAAATGGCCCCTTTGGCCCCTCGGGGAAACAAGCAAAAATTTTTTTTGTTAAGTTTATTATATGAGCCATAATCACTAAAACCTTTGGAGTTGCCCAAAAATTTTTTTAAAAAAAAGTATTCTATATTTGTGCCTTTCTTTGATGGAAAACGTTTTTCATATAAAGATTTTCCCAGTTTTTTGCAACCCCTTCTACTTTAAAGGACTATGGTAAATTAAAGATTTTAACCTCCTCACGTGAAAAAAAGTGATGTTTTTTAAATGCCAGATCTTTAAAAATTTTTCCCAGGGTTAAAACCCAAGGGAAAAAATTTGATATCTATTGTTATACGCCATCATAAAATAATTTTTTTTTAAACAAGTGAAAAATACTGTCGGGTTACAACGAAGAGGATGCCCATATGGAAAAATTTCTATTTGTAGGGGAAACCCTTTGTAGGGTTTTAATTTTTTGAAACCCCTGTCCAGGGGGTAGCCCGGGAAAGGGCAGTTTTCAAGAAAGAAATAAAACGGGTGGGCCCGGGGGTTTTACAAAGGGGTAAAAAACTGCAGGTTTGTTATAAGGGTTAAAATTTGGGTATGTAAGTCACAGGAATTATTAAATGAAATTCCAGAAAAAAAACGTGTTATTTTTTGGAAATAGTGGGGGGAAGGATTTTTCATTTTTTTTTGCTGTCTGTCCCCCTTTAAAAGTTTCACCTCATTTTCATATGGGCTTCGGGGCCATGCTGGAATTGCCCGGCCCCACAGTACTATACCCTGGGGGAACAGGGAAAACACAATTCCCGTTTGCCCCGAATTCTCCTTTTTGAAAACTGGGGGACAGGTGTAAGGGGGGGCCCCGCCTGTATTTTTTATGGCAAAAAAACCCATTGTGTTTCCCCAATCATGCGCCTTTAGAGTCTTTGGTCTTTTTATCAGGGAGTGGAGCAATGAAGTGTTGCCTCTTCTCAAGACGTTCCTTGGAAATCAAGGGCTGAAGGACGGTCCACACGACGAACAGGTCAAGAAGCTCGTTGTTCACAAACTAGTTCCAGTATCAGATTCTTCCTGTATTTGATGTGATCTAGCTGCTGTTCTAGATGCAGTTCCTTATACAGGATAAAACTATTTACCACCGCAACCTCTGGAAGCCAAAAGAAAATCTTTCGCCACCATTTCAAACACTTTTTTGAGTAAAGGAATAGCTGCTCCAGAGATATTCAAATCTGTCTACAGCTCCCATGTTCCTCACGTATTGAATAATTGCTGTAGGTTTTTGGACGGCTTACATTTCTCCATTTTTGTTTTTTCTTTGCTATAGTTCAGTTGTTGTATACTAAGTGCTCAGCATGAATACGGGACCTCACCATCGTCTGCGTCGTCACTTGTATTGCTATCTCCATCTGATGATATCACATCATCTACCGCCTGATATAAAATATCATTATCACTTCACACACCATCGCTATTGGACTCACTGCCAGTATTAGAACCATCGGCATCGTTGAGTATTTCACTAACTTTTGCAGCAGAAAACCAACGCCTTTTACTCGCCGCCATAGTTCATAACAATCTGGTTATGTATAACCTAACCATCACTTCCGGTTATGGGTGTGTTATTTTCGCAATTAGAATTACATTAGTTTTGGCCTACCAGGTGGGACATACAAGCTTCGATTTTTTTATTTTA
This sequence comes from Phyllomedusa bahiana, assembly GCA_025379985.1. Classification (NCBI taxonomy): domain Eukaryota; kingdom Metazoa; phylum Chordata; class Amphibia; order Anura; family Hylidae; genus Phyllomedusa; species Phyllomedusa bahiana. The sequence goes on along the minus strand of JAODAL010062088.1, from coordinate 17,108 downwards.
CTTATGTCCCATTGGGTGGGCCATACGAGCGCAATGGGTCAAAACAAATGTCCCACTTGGTGGGACCTACGAGTGGAAAAGGCTTAAGGAGCACCTCCCAATTAGTTTTAACCTACCAGGTGGGACATACGAGCTTCCAGTCCCCTATTTTACTTATGTCCCACTGGGTGGGCCATACGAGCGCAATGGGTCAACACAAATGTCCCACTGGGTGGGACCTACGAGTGGAAAAGGTTAAAGGGGCAACTCCCAAGAGTTGCAACCTATTACCATCTTGGTCTAACACATGTATAGGAAAATGTAGAAGAGGCCAATGACAGGTTAATATTACCTCACAAAAATAATTTGAAAGATCCAAAAATCAACTTGTACCGCACACTTTCAATAAATATATAAATATATCGGTGATCGTCATGGAAACAACTTTGCGAGACTCCAGACCTACTTTTTAAAACAAAATGCATAATCCCAAAACAATCAAATAAAACAAAAAAAAAACATTTGTTCTGGAAGCATTGTGCCTCCAAAAATAGAGGTTTATCCCATTATCACCAAGGCAAGTTCAATCAACGTTTAGGCACCTTTAACTGATTCTTTGTAACCCAAGACATGCGGCTGAGACACTGGTGACTACCAAACCATCTATGCCTGAAGATACAAGCCATAAATCTTTCCAACAACATAACTTTTTGTCTGAGAGATTATGTTCAAGCGGCAATGCACAATGACCTGGCGCCGAATACATTTGCTGAAAGTAAAGTTGCAAAAATTAAGTTTCCTTTAATACAGAGACTATGGGCGACATGTATGAAATTCGGCATTTTAACGCCAAATTTCATGCGCCTAATAATGGCATAGAATGTGCCTGATTTATGAGCCCGCTCTACAGACGGTCACAAATCAGGCACTTTCAAGTGCTAGGACGTCATTTCTGACTCAGGTAAACCACTTTGAAAGTGCTCTACCTGTTCCAGCTGTAATGAGCCTAGAAATACCGTAGCGAAGCTATAAATGTGTAGGTTCATATAGTTCTAGTGCGCTCCGCCTCCCATGACAAAGTGCTGTTTGCGCTTTGTAATACGCCCCGGAGTGGCGTGCGGGAGATTTAATAATGTAGCGAACGGGTCTGCGCTTGATATCGGGCTGAAAAGACGGCAGATATGCGGCGCAGCCCCGTTCATTCATGTCGCCCTACATTTCTATCAGTGTGCAAAATTCTCACAGTCTCTAATGCATAAGAGGGAACTTTAATCACGTCTGTGGATCCAGAAACAGAAGAATGGGGTACAACACTTAGAACTACCGCAACCACTTTAGTACATGTAATAAAAAAAGACATCACAATACATGTGGTAAATGCCAGAAGAGGAATACACATTTTATAATCATGTTAACTGAGGGCCGTCATGCAAGAACAGTATATGGGCCCCTGGTTATCCAGTATGTCAGTATGCCTCTCTGATGGCTCTATCCTCCATCTTCTCCAGCTTTCTAAAACTTAACATATAGAAAACAGTGTCATAATTTTTCCCTCATCTCACTCAAGCCCTTTACCAGATCTATCACAGTCAATGGCTGCCTGCTTTCCCCAATCCCACAAGTCAATTGCCTTGGGATAACCTTTGATAACCTCCTTCCTTTCAACCGCACATCCAAACCCTTACCATTGCCTGCCTGAAAAACATTTCTCGAATCCGCCCTTCTCATCTCCTGCCTAGACTACTGCAACATCCATCTATGTGACCTCCCATCGAACACTCTTGTGTCGCTCCAATCCATCCTCAACTTTACTGTCCGCTTAATTCACCTCTATCCTGGTTACTCCTCTGCCTCTCCCCTCCGTCAATCCCTTCACTAGCCGCCCATTGCCCAGCGAATTCAGCTCCAACTACTAACCATGACCTACAAGTCTCTCCAATACTTGTTCCCCTCAATAGATCTCAGTCTTAATTTTTTTTTTATTTCCCCTCTACAAAACTTTCAATCCTCATAGGACGTCCTTCTCTGCTCCCCTCGTCAGCTCCTCACACAACCGCCTCCAAGATTTCTTCCGGGCAGCCCCCATCCTCTGGAACTCCATACACCAACATACTTTTTATGCAGTTCATTGATAGCTATAAATAAAATGCAATCTGTATCTGCAGATCAATACGATTCGAGAGATCGCCCATGTTTAGAGTTTTTGTTATGTTTTAGTAATTTAAAAAAAATAATAATGCAGCACAATTTTCTGCAACCAATAACTTTTTTAAAAATTTTTCCATGAATTGACCTGATAACTTTTTATTTTAAAAAATTTTCAGGGATGTAAAGTGATGGAAAAATATGTAATTCAGGTGTTGAGTATATATTTTTTATTCTACACTGTGCACCATGTAGGATAAATAATATTATATTTTAAAAACCTGGACTTTACATACATGACGATACCAGGTATGTTTAATTTTATTTGTAAAATTGGCAAAAGGGGATTTTTTTTTATATTTGTACTTTTAGTCCCCTTGTACTGAAACCATGCTTCGTACTGTTTTTCGATCTCAGAGACGCCGCGTTTACATATATTGTGGCATCTAAGGGATTAAATAGCCGGAGTTTTCTCAAATCCCAGATGCTTGAGTTACAAAAGGTCATAACCTGACATCTATATAGCAGGAACAACAAGTGATTCCACTCCATACTCCTTTACTGCTGCTATGGCGAATCCCAATAAGGGGTTAAACCATTTATGAATGTACAGCGCCCTGGAACTAATGGCACTTGTAAATTAATAATAACAATCCATCAGTAATTGTCAGCCATGAAATTCATCAGCTCAGACATGTACATGCAATCTAACAAACAACAGAAGGCTGCATATAAGGAGACGGATACCCTTAACCATAGGTTGCCCTGAAGGTATGTTTGCTCTGGCCTATTGCCCAGGATGGGATCTGATAATAAGGGTTCAGAGGCTGCAGAAGCACCTGGGCCCTAGTGCCTGCGATGGATTAAAAAATATATATAGTTTTTTTTTTGTTGTTTTTTTTGTTTTTTTTTTAAAAAGGCAAAGAAGTGGACGTCCTTTGGCTCCATCACACACTGATGACCACTTCATTGTAACCAATGCCCTGCAGAACCGGATGGTGAATGCCGCACAACTCCAGGCATATTTAGGGGGGGGTAAGAGGCAACCAAGTGTCACGTCAGACCATTCGTAACCGTTTATATCAGCTTGGTCTGCATGCTAGACAACCTGACCGCACCACCAGGCTAGAATTTATCATTTTGCATGGGCCAGGGAGCATCTGCACTGGACAAGGGACCTGTGTTTCTCAGTGATGATATTCTGGGTACGAATAATCTGTAGGCATCATATGTCTTACGGGGAGAAAAACTGGGAGAATTGATTCTTGAGAAGGATCTGAGCGTTTTTGTAGATCATAGACTACAGAACAGCATGCAATGTCAATCAGCTGCCTCTAAGGCAAGTAGGATATTGGCGTGTATTAAAAGAGGCATGGACTCGCGGGACAAGGATGTAATTCTACCGCTGTACAAAGCATTGGTGCGTCCTCACTTAGAATATGCTGTTCAGTTCTGGGCTCCAGTTTATAGAAAAGATGTAATGGAGCTAGAGAGAGTGCAAAGACGAGCAACCAAACTTATAAGGGGAATGGAGCATCTTAGTTATGAGGAGAGGTTAGTAGAATTGAACTTATTTAGTCTTGAGAAAAGACGGCTTTGGGGGACATGATTAATTTATATAAGTATATAAGTGGTCCCTACAAAAAGTCTGGGGAAAAATTATTTCCAGTAAAATCCCCTCAAAGGGACATTCCCTTCAGCTGGAGAAAAAAGGATTTAATCTGCAGAGGAGAAAAGCCTTCTTCACTGTGACAACTGTAAATATGTGGAATAGCTGCCTGAGGAGCTAGTCACAGCAGGAACAGGTGAGAGTTTTAAGAAAGACTTCGATAACTATCTGAAACTATAGAATATTAATACGTATGTAGCCATATATAAATCTAGATCCAGTCTGATGGCAGCTCTGGGATCAGAAATTAAATCTTCCTTAGGGCAGATTGGTTCTTGCCGTATGGGTTTCAAAGCATTCATCAGTAAGGGGGGAAACTAGGCTTAAACTCCTTATTTCCCTTCCTTCACCCACATTTTCCCCAACCCTTGGTTGAACTTGATGGACATATGTCTTTTTTCAACCGTACAAACTATGTAACTATGATGCACTCTGGGCAGAAATGATGGCCACCAATGATGCTGAAGACATCAAGAAGAGCGCTATGCATCAGTCACAGACAAGCCTTTGGTGGTAGTGTTACAGAGTGGGCAGGTGTGTCTAGTCAATACAGAACTGCCCTACACTGTGTGAATGGTACCGTGACAGCCTCTACTAGCAACATCATTAATCCAGTCATTAAACCTCTGCATGAACAACACAGGGCTAATTTCATCTTCATGGACGACAATGCTCCAGCTCATCGAGGTCGCATCATTAGGGAACGGGTGTTGGAGACTAGTGTACCTCAAATGGAGGGGCCTGAACTTTCTTTAGACCTAAACTCCCTAGAAAACCTGTGGGATCAGCTGAGTCGCCGTGTAGAAGCTCGTAACTCTGTCCCCCAGAACCTACATGACCTGAGGGGCGCCCTTCAAGAAGAGCGGGAGGCCTCAGCAGTCAGTAACTCATTGTGTGAAGATGAGGCGCCGTTATCAAGCCATAATTGATGCTCAAGGCCAAGTGGCACGTAACTGAGACACTCCAAAAACAATATTTGGTTCAGCACCTCCAAATATTATGTTATGTGTAACTGAGACACTGACATTTTTGATGGTGTAGACCCTCCACTGCTTTTGGCTTTTGAGATGAAAAAAGCAACACTGCATGCTCCGACTTAAATGGCCACTTTCAGGTGGAGCGGGAAATTTAATGTTTTTGATAAACTTCACCTGAAAGTCAAATATCCATAACATTTTGTGAGTAGTATATATATATAAATAAATAAATAAATATATATATAAATAAATATATATAAATATATATATATATAAATATATATATATATATATAAATAAATATATATAAATAAATATAATATATATATATATATATATATATATATATATATATATATATATATAGTGTGGCAGAGTGACCACTAGGTGGCGTACGGCAGGAGACCCACTAGAAACGTGCCACCGAGGGGTGGGTCTTAGTGGGGGAAGCCAGGTGTTATCGGTCAGCAACATTAGGTTGCTGACACTCATATGTAGTATGGCTGATGTCCCGTCATTATGGGTTGGCTTTCCCGGAACAGCTGCAGTTGGGTGGGTGGCTGTTCCTACGTTCCAGGGTTTTTCCAGGCCTATAAAAAGCCTGCTTCTCCAAGTAATCAGGGGGCGTGGTCTGCTACCTGCAGTGAGGAGAAGCAGAGGAGCTGGATACAGAGGCTCTGGCCCCCAGAGGCTTAGAGAGAAGTCTTAACCCAGTGTGGGAAAAGTGGCTATGGTGCTCGGTGATAGGCCGAGGCCATTGATAGAGAGGTTCTCTACAATTGTATAGTGAGTGGCCAGACGGTCTGAGGTTTTTGTTTGTTTTTTTGTTACTGTGCTAATAAAGCTGGCTGAGGCCAGTGTTAAACCAAACCCTGCTGTCAGTGTGCCAGTACTGTTTACAAAAGACTATCCGAGGGCTAAAGTACCCCCAGGACGGCCCAGCAGGGCATCCGAACGCAAGTGAGGCGTCACAATATATATACACAGTATCTCGCATACATATATATTTCATAAAATTTAAATAAAATGTAAAAAAAAAAAAAAAAAAAAAAAAGAAGCAACCTGTAAATTTCTGCAGGTGCTGCAGTGGAGTTGTGCTACCAAGTTTTACCATTATGCAGATTTTTGCCATAAGTACTGTACAGAGTCACTCAGCTTCTAGTTACCTGGAGATGAGTATGAAGAAACAAGACGCTGCTCCTCTGTCATATATAAGGAGGCGGCGCAGCCGAATCCCAGCTGACATTTATGTAAAGTATTCTTCTGGAAACTGCACAGATTCTAAAATGATTTGAGCGGCGAGCCGTAAATGCTGAATGATTGCCCTTTACTTGCCCCATGATAGACATAAGTGCAGGTACAAAGATGTTTAGATTGGCTGCATACACAATCATGGATAATTACGTCAACTGCCGAGCCATAAACAGCAAGGGGAAATCACAGAAAATATTCTATTGCGGCGGTGGAGAAAGGCAAATGTATTTGCGGTCTCTGCTGAGAATACGCCTCACGTGGGATTATCCAGCTAATGGGGTTCCCAGAAACCAGCCTGGATTAACATTGTACGTGGCATATAGAGAAATGGCTGGGCTGTGAAGTAATGGGATGTGTCAATATAGACTGTAGAGATTAAATGGATTTCAGGACATTGTATAACAGGCAGACAGGATTATCATAGGCTGGAAAGTCATTGTTTCATGATATAGATAGTAAATGACATTCTTTATAGATGATGTATTACTTGGCCACACTCTGAGAATACCGAGTGACTTATTGCTTTAGTGACAAGATGGAACGTAAGATACCAGGAATCTCAATAAGAGGTCATCTTTATTTGTAATCCTTAAAAAAGAGCAACGTTTCGGCCATGAAAGGCCTTTTCCAAACAAATGATCTTTTTTGTCTTAAAAAAGGCCTGGTATGGCCAAACATTGCCATTGTTATTACAAACTAATAAAGACGACCTTCCCAAGTGGCTTGAGGGCAATTTAACTACCATGTACAAATATGTAAAGTCCAGTACAGAGCTCTTACGTGATCTTTATAGTCTTAGGTCTATAACCAAGACAAGGGGACATCCTCTACACCTAATACAAGAGTCAAAATCAAGGTCCGAGGGCAGTATTTGGCCCCGCCACGTACAAGATCTTAGTTACAGTGAATAGGGGTGGTCAAGGTCTTGATGCTGAAGGACCAGCTCTCCATTTTCTACAGAGGATTTAGCCGATGCTTGGCAGAGGCGGTGATGGCGCCAGGACAGGGAGTGGGCACTATCTTAGATTCAAAGCTCTGGCACACACTTCCATAATGCTCTATATAGCAACTAACATGTGGCGGCACAGTTTTGACAGTCCTACCTAGGAACCCTTGCCACCTTCCAATGGTTCTTTGAGGGCAAACATAATACTGAAGTGGTCCCTAGCTGAAGATAAGTTTGACACCCCTAATATAGAGGGAAAAAAAAATTCAAAAATCATCATAGATTTTTTTGTTTTTTTTACTGTGGGAACAGTGAGGCTATAAGCTTCTCTACCACAAGAAGCTGTGATGATGGATTCCCTAAACTAGTGTGAGAGGGATTTACTGGTTACTAGATTATGAAGATGGGATGTTGATCCATGGATTTTCTTCTGATTGCCACATTTGGAGTCAGGAAGGAATTTTTCCTTTGGTATGAGATAAAAGTTAGCACCCACCTTAGGAGTTTTCACCGTCCTCTAGGTCAACACTGTAGGGTTATAGGTTGGACTTGATGGACTAGTGTCTTTCTTCAACCTCATCTACTATGTTTACTGAGATTCATGGTGCCTTGAATTCTGTCTTTGAATTATCGTGACATGGTTGAAGGTCACACCAAACTTGCACACGACCAGCATTTGGTGGATAAGGACCTGATAAATGGATTGCAGTACAGGGTTACATGTAACAGAAGACTTAATTAGGATACTGTGAAAACCATTGATACAATACCTGGCCAATGCTGGTTCAAAACCACCAGGAGGCCATCAGTAGAGTGGTCACAGTAAGCTAAGAATTCCTCTTCTTTACAGGTCATGTTTTGGCTTTACTGTGTTGACTGGAAAAAGATCAGCAGAGGGCATGGAGCTTAATGATTGCTCTATTGTGAAAGATATTCTGTCACATCTTAAAAGGTACCTAGCAATGCATTTGTCTTTGTGTGTACTTCTACTAATTAATACAACAAACCATAATGGATTTTTGCAAGAAGTGATTGTTTTTCCCATAGAAACAAATTATCTGCCCATGTCGAGGTACTATACAGTATTGGACTGGGGCACCTGGGGCCCACCAGTGGGGTTGATTCCTGATGCCCACCAGTGGAGTTGATTCTTGGGGCCCACCAGTGGAGTTGATTCTTGGGGCCCACCAGTGGAGTTGATTCTTGGCCCGCCAATGGAGTTGATTCTTGAGGCCCACCAGTGGAGTTGATTTTACTAGGGGTCCACCATTGGAATTGATTCTTGTGGCTCTCCAGTGGTGTTGATTCCTGCAGCCCACCACTGGAGTCGATTAATGGGGATCACCACTGGAGTCGATTAATGGGGACCACCACTGGAGTCGATTAATGGGGACCACCACTGGAGTCGATTCTACTAGGAGCCCACCACTGGAGTCGATTCTACTAGGAGCCCACAAGTGGAGTCGATTCTACTAGGAGCCCACAAGTGGAGTCGATTCTACTAGGAGCCCACAAGTGGAGTTGATTCTACTAGGAGCCCACAAGTGGAGTTGATTCTACTAGGAGCCCACAAGTGGAGTTGATTTTACTAGGAGCCCACCAGTGGAGTTGATTCTGGAGACTTACCCTACAGCTACTGTACATCACTGCACATGTCCCTTTCTTTCTGCCTTTCTGCCTGAAAAGCAGCCCCTGTCCTACCATGCACAAGGGCCCACCAGAGGGTTCCCCTGCTCCTCTTTGGGCCAATGCTATTTTGCTAAGTATATATACCTTTCTATATTCATCTTGTAAGGCCCAAGAGTGGTTGGCATCTATATAAAACCAAGTCCTAACATATTCTTTAACATTGCTAGATACCAATAACCTACTGGAGAAATAATAGAAACCGTGTGAGTCAAAACTCAAATATAGAAATCTACAACAGGGAGCTGGCACAGTTTTGCAAATCGATATTCAATCGGCAGCATCTAACAGTTTGCTGGGATGATGCCTTTTGCTCATTTCAGACAGTGAAGCCCATCACAGCTGCCTTCGGAGACGGCTATTTGGCCAACACAGAACGTGTTAAAAGAATGCAAAAAATAAAAAGCTGGAATTGGCCTCAGCCCAAAAAGTGTACAATTATCGACACATTGTTTAAGACATATCCATGCGGTATAGGCAGCGTGCCTGGATCAGAACGCAATCAAAAGCCGCCCGCGAGAAACCTGAAAACTATGGCCTGTGATACGGGGATTGTGATTTTCTAAATTATGGCTATTTCTGATTCCTTCCAGCTTGAAAATGGAACATGCCTGACCTGGCATAAAATACAAATAGGGAGAGGAATATTCACTCACCACAGGCTCATCACATCATGCGACTAGGAGACAATTTCGTGAAATAGATACAATTGCTATCCACTGCAATTTGTTCTATTTCAGCAAACCTGTTATTACTCTTCGAGAGATCCTTCGCTCTCATCTTGACTCAATCAGAAGAATGCGAGTTTATGACAGGTTGTATCTGGAGGAACAGGACTTCAATTTCTTCCCACAGAAACAGTATTTTAATCTCACAACAGGTGAATTGACGATGATGAAATCAGCGGCGCAAATTATCAGACCCGGTTATAACTTTTTACCAAAACCCCTGAGTGACATGAAACATATTTTATTGTAGGAACTAAAGGGCAACTCCACTTGAAACTGGGTCTTTGCCAATATTACTAAGTCCTGGCGTTATGCCATACACCTGCATTACGCTTTTATCTCAACCTTTTTCCCCTATTCTTGGCACCTGTCCATCCGGCTTATGTAAGTATTTGGCACAATCTAGCTACATTATGTCCTGCAATGGCTTTTCTTTAGTGCTGTACAGAACTACTGGTGACCACAGTGATTGTGCCCATTGCATGTACAGTTAAACCAGAAGTTTCCATATACTATACAAAGAGACGCATATACATGTTTTTCTCACCATCTGACATGAAATCAGAATAAACCTTCCCCGTTTTAAGTCAATTAGGAACCAAAATTATTTATATTTGCCAAATGCAGTATAATCAGAGACAGAATTGTTAAGGCATTTTTATCACTTTCTGTAAGTCAAAAGGACAGCCCATATGATGACGTCATGTCTTTGCAAGCATCTCTGAGTTAGAGACACACATGTGGATGTATTTTTTAATGCACACCAGAAACACACTGCTTCTGTGTGTAACATAAAGGGAAAGTCTAAGGAAATCAGCCAAGACATCAGGAAGAGAATTGTGGACTTGCACAAGTCTGGTTCATCTTTGGGTCCAGTTTCCAGATAACGGAAGGTTCCTCATTCATCTGCACAAACAATTATACGCAAGTACAAACAAAATGGGAATGTCCAGCCATCAAACCGCTTAGGAATTAGATGGGTACTGTGTTTCAGAGATGAACGTGCTTTGGTCCGTCATGTGCATATCAACCCAAGAACAAAAGCAAAAGACCTTGTGAAGATTCTGGCGGAAGCTGGTAAGATTGTATCATTATCCAAAGTGAAATGAGTACTGTATCAACATGGGCTGAAAGGTCACTCTGCCAGGAAGAAGTCATTACTCCAATAGAAACATTTAAAAGCCAAATTAATTAATGTTTACAAATGCACAGGAACAAAGACCTACATTTTTAGAGACATGTCCTGTGGTCTGACAAAACTTAAATGGAACTGATAGGCCATAATGACCATCGTTATGTTTGGAGGAAAAAGGGAAAGAAGCTTGGAAGCCTAAGAACACCATCCCAACTGTGAAACACGGGGGTGGCAGCATCATGTTGTGGGGTTGTTTTGCTGCAGGAGGGTCCGGTACACTTCACAAAATAGATGGCAACATGAGGAAAGAAGATTATGTGGCAATACTGAAGCAACATCTCAAGATATCAGCCAGGAAGTTAAAGCTTGGGCAGAAATGGATCTTCTAAATGGACAAAGACCCGAAGCTATTGCCAAACTGATTACAAAGTGGTTTAAGGATAACCAAGTCAATGTTTTGGAGTGGCCGTCACATAGACATAGCTATACAGTGGGGAAAATAAGTATTTGATACAATGTTGACTTTGCAAGTTTTCACAGCTACAAAGAGTGACTAAATCTAAAAAATAAATAAAAATAAAAAATCCAGAAAATCATAATGTATGATTTTTAAATAACTTGAATTTTATTGCATGAAATTAGTATTTGATCGCCTACAAACCATTAAGAATTCTGGTTCCCAAAGACTTGTTAGTTTTTCTTTAAGAAGGCTTCCCACTCTGCACTCATTATCTGTTTGAACTTGTTACCTGTATAAAAGACACCTGTCCACACAATCAATCACACTCCAATCTCTCCACCAAGACCAAAGAGCCATCTAAGGGCACTGGAGACAAAATTGTAGACCTGCTCAAGGCTGGGATGGGCTACAAGACAATAGACAGAAGCTTGGTGAGAAGACAACAACTGTTAGTGCAATTATTAGAAAATGGAAGAAACCCAAGATGACTGCCAATCTTCCTTGGCCTGGGGCTCCATGCAAGATTTCACCACATTGGGTAAAGAATCAGCCCAGAACTACACCTGGTCAATGACCTGAATAGAGCAGGGACCTCAGTGATTAGTAACACACTATTCCGTCATGGATTAAAATCCTGAAGGACACACAAGGTCCCCCTGCTCACGCCAGGTTCTCCGTTTCAGTGAATTGTCGTTTTGGTCTTTTATTCTAGATCATCCTTTTCATAACTCTAGGGCACTGTTTAGCACATCTTTTGCTGGGGTTACATTTTATATTTACAGCTCAGTGGAAACTTTGGGGATTTGTTATCCCGCTTTGTATTTTGATTGCTGTTAATTTGATTTGCTGCTTCCTTTGATTAGTTAATAAAGATTTGTTGTTACTGACTTTATTTTGAGGTGTGCAATTAAAATTTTTTCCTTTTCTTTGTATACTGTTATTTGAACACTTCTTGCACTCCAGATACTATATATATATATATTAATATATATATTTATATATATATTATATATTATTATAATATATATATATATATATATATATATATATATATTGTGGGGGTCAGCTCAGTCACAGGGGCCACAGACACAGCAAACTTCAAATTAAGTGGATTTTATCAAATAAGTCCACAGGAAGCACAAAACGCTTTCCTCAGCAAGGTGCAACCAGACAGAAAAGTAACCTTGCATCAGGTTTCAAACAGGTTAACAGAAACTGGTTAAGCTCACCATAAACAGTCTCAGGCAGTGCATAGGATGCTTCTGTCCAACTCTGGACAGATCAATACAGCAAGTCTTCTCCTTTCAACTCCAGGCTTGGAGTCACACACCAGCACACCTGATTTCCTGCCTTTATACGCCAGAGAAAACCCGGGATGGATATGTGGGAGCAGTCATCCCTCTCAACTCTATGTCTCCACTGCACAGGATTACAATCGTATTTTCGGTGCTTTTAGTTTTTTAAAAGCGCCACAAATGCAATTGTTCCTGTAGCCCCATAGACGGCAATAGAAAAGATGAGCTGTTGTGTCCACAGCTCGACTTTTCTCTGCTCGTCTTCTGGCACCAGCGTATTATTCAACATGTTGTATAATACACCGCCGCTTTTAGTTTTCTTGCCGTCTTCCCATACAGTACAGTTGTATGGGCGACGGCAAAAAAACGAGGAGTTTGTGTACAAAACGTGACAAAAAACACGGTCCTGCATCGGGGAAAAAAACAGCCACTTTCGGGACGTTTTTTGTCCGATGCAGTGTAGACATAGCCTAAGACTGCTCCAGCAAAAAGCTGGCCTGGAATACCAATGCGTGCAAGCAGTGATGCTAAATAAAACACATGTCTACATAAACAGAGAAAGCAATTCTTTACTGTTAGAGTAGTGAGACTGTGGAACTCTCTGCCAGAGGAAATTGTCATGGTGAATTCACTAATAGAGTTAAAGAAGGGCTTGGATGCATTTCTGGAGCGTGATAATATAACAAGTTATAGTGACCAGGATTCTGGAGAAGGGTCTGGATACATTTCTAGATGTAATAATATAACAAATTATAGTGACCCGGATTCTGGAGAGGGGTCTGGATACATTTCTAGATGTAATAATATAACAAATTATAGTGACCCGGATTCTGGAGAGGGGTCTGGATACATTTCTAGATGTAATTAATATAACAGGTTATAGTGACCGGGATTCTGGAGAAGGGTCTGGATACATTTCTAGATGTAATAATATAACAAGTTATAGTGACCAGGATTCTGGAGAAGGGTCTGGATACATTTCTAGATGTAATAATATAACAGATTATAGTGACCGGGATTCTGGAGAAGGGTCTGGATACATTTCTAGATGTAATAATATAACAGGTTATAGTGACCGGGATTCTGGAGAGGGGTCTGGATACATTTCTGATGTAATAATATAACAAGTTATAGTGACCAGGATTCTGGAGAAGGGTCTGGAGACATTTCTAGATGTAATAATATAACAAGTTATAGTGACCGGGATTCTGGAGAAGGGTCTGGATACATTTCTAGATGTAATAATATAACAAGTTCTAGGGAACAGGATTCTGGAGAAGGGTCTGGATACATTTCTAGATGTAATAATATAACAGGTTATAGTGACCGGGATTCTGGAGAGGGGTCTGGATACATTTCTAGATGTAATAATATAACAAGTTATAGTGACCGGGATTCTGGAGAAGGGTCTGGATACATTTCTAGATGTAATAATATAAAAAGTTACCGTGACCAGGATTCTGGAGAATGGTCGGGCTTCATTTCTAGATGTAATAATATAACAAGTTATAGTGACCAGGATTCTGAAGAAGGGTCTGGATACATTTCTAGATGTAATAATAGAACAAGTTCTAGTGACCAGGATTCTGGAGAAGGGTCTGGAGACATTTCTAGATGTAATAATATAACAAGTTCTAGGGAACAGGATTCTGGAGAAGGGTCTGGATACATTTCTAGATGTAATAATATAACAAGTTATAGTGACCAGGATTCTGGATATGGGTCTGGATACTTTTATTGATGTTATAATATGACAGGTTATAGGGTCCTGGATTCTGGAGAAGGGTCTGGATACATTTCTAGATGTAATAATATAACAAGTTATAGTGACCAGGATTCTGGAGAAGGGTCTGGATACATTTCTAGATATAATATAACAAGTTATAGTGACCGGGATTCTGGAGAAGGGTCTGGATACATTTCTAGATGTAATAATAGAACAAGTTATAGTGACCAGGATTCTGGAGAGGGATCATTGATCCAGGGATTTATTCTGATTGCCAGATTGGAGTCAGGAAGGAATTTTTTTCCTAAAATGAGGACAATTGGGTTCTATCTCATGGGGGTTTTTGCCTTCCTCTGGATCAACACTTTAACATTTTAGCATAATAGGCTGAACTGGATGGACGTATGTCTTTTTTCGGCCTGACAAACTATGTAACCTAAGGTTACAAACCTATATATCCAGCTTACTTCACTGCAGCCCTGAATGTGTGTATATATATATATTATATATATATATTATATTATATATTAATATATATATTTATATAATATATATATATATATTATATATATATATATATATATATATATATATAGTGACAGTCCACTCACGTTTGGACGCCCTCCTGGGCCATCCTGGGGGTACTTTGCTCACTGGTTCGCCTTCTTTTGTAAACGGTATTGGCACATCAACACCAAGCTTCTTTAAACTGGCCTCAGCCGGCTTTATTCAGGCACAGAAAAAGGCACAGTAGTGCACCGGAAAACAACACAAAATAAACCCTCGGCCATCTGGCCACTAGCTAAACAATGTTAGCGTCCCTCTCTAATCTGTGGTCTGGACCTACTGTCCAGTTCCCACCAACACTGTACAGTCCCTGTACACTCTAGGCTGTCCTCAAGCCTCTCGGGGGGCCAGAGCTCTCTCTAGCTCCACTACTGCTCCATTGCCAGGTAGCCGACCACACCCCCCGATCACCTGTAGTTGGAGGCCTTTTATAGCCATCCAGAGACTGGACCAAAACTTGGCCTGGAACATGGGGACAGCCTCCCACCAAACGTCCCGGGAAAGGCAACCTATCACTAGCCGCATAGCAGCTATACTGACTACATATGTCAGTAACCTCGGGTTACTGACGCTAAATGGTTGCCTTCCCCCACCGAAACCAGGTTTTCAGTGGCACGTCTGCAGCAGGTCTCCTGCTGTCCGCCACCTAGTGGCAGAACCCTGCAACTGACTGAGGTCGCTCTGTCACAATATATATATGACATGGTCATCTGTTGCTATCAAACATGATGTGAGTGAGGCCTACAACGTTTTGCTGCAATGTTACAGGTTCACGCCATCATCTGTTGCTCTCACGCATGACGTGTTTTTACTCTGCGTCTCATCTAAAGCCCTGGGTCTCCAGATATGTAACGAACGCTTCATTATCGGAGATCGAGTGATGTTCCTGGTGTCGCTGTTTATTAATGACAAATCTCCCACGGCCTCCATCGTCTGAACTAGCAATGGCTTACCTAGAAATGATGAATTGCAAGCGTGGTTATTGTCCCTGAAAGTCAGCCTTTCTCAAAATGCAATTATCTGTCTGAGTGATGATATTCGGATGAAAGTAATGGAAACATGATGGGATAAAGTGACGGCAGCAGGGTCAAACCTCCAGCGTGCATAATGCCCATATCAACACGTTATTACAATTAACCAGAAACTCCTCTTTAAAGGCGGATTAGACACTAAGTACTGGGTGATAAAATACTTTCTTCCCTGCTGCTTCCCTGTCATTTTGCAAATTCTTTGTTCAGCAAAAAAAGTCATAGAAGTCTAGTGACTATGTCTGCAATTTTATCCCAACTATTTGGTAACTTGTGCGAAATCCGATAAGAACCAGTGACTGATAAAGGGAGCTCCCGCCTGTCAGAAGAGGCGTGTTACAGGGGATGTCTAATCGATGCATTTTCATTTCAGCAATTAGATGTCTGTATAAGTGAAATACTGGAGCAGATTTACTAATATTGTACAGATAGTCTAGAAATGCACCAATTAGATCTCAATGGCTCATGCTTAACGATAATTTCCGTGCAACTTTTGACAAAGTTGTCTAATTTTATACCACCTCTTGGTCGGCTTAGTTTACGGCTATTCATTGTGCCTAAAATGTTCAACATTTGGTGGTCCACAATTTAACATAGAATGTCGCACCCCCTCACATTAACCACACCTTATACCACCAAGCCATACCCCCTAACACTAGCCACACCTTATACCACCAAGCCACACCTCACATTAACCACACCTTATAAGACCAAGCCACACCCACTCACATTAACCACACCTTATACCACCAAGCCATACCCCCTAACACTAGCCACACCTTATAAGACCAAGCCACACCCACTCACATTAACCACACCCCCTAACATTAACCACACCTTATACCGCAAGCCATACCCCCTAACATTCCCCACACTTATACGAAAAAAGATACCCTAACATTAACCACACCTTATACCGCAAGAGATACCCCCTAACATTAACCACACCTTATACCGCAAGAGATACCCCCTAACATTAACCACACCTTATACCGCAAGCCATACCCCCTAACATTAACCACACCTTATACCATCAAGCCATACCTCCTCACATTAACCACACCTTATAAGACCAAGTCATACCCCCTCACATTAACCACACCTTATAAGACCAAGTCATACCCCCTCACATTAACCACACCTTATAAGACCAAGTCACACTCCCTCACATTAACCACACCCCCTAACATTAACCATACCTTATACCACCAAGCCACACCCCACATTAACCACACCTTATAAGACCAAGTCACACTCCCTCACATTAACCACACCTTATACCACCAAGCCACACCCTCTAACATTAACCACACCTTATACCACCAAGCCATACCCCCTAACATTAACCACACCTTATACCACCAAGCCACACCCTCTAACATTAACCACACCTTATACCACCAAGCCACACCCCTCTTGCTAGACTATCTGCAAATGTGACACATTGTGTTTCATACAAGTAATAAGTGTGACACAAGGCATATATGTTAGTTTTTGGTGCAAATTGTGACAG
>JAODAL010062087.1:0-19942 GCA_025379985.1 Phyllomedusa bahiana | reverse complement strand
AAATTTTTTAGGATAATATCCTGCCTGGCGTAGTCAACATCACATAAGCGCAGCTTGTGGCATAGCGCGTGCCGCGCAGGTGCTGTGCACTTGTTTTTCCTACGTCTCCTCAAGGTTAAACACAAGTCAAACAAAGGACACTCACGGCTCCCATTTTGTCTCGTTCAGATCTCATATATGGCTGGTTTATGCATGAAATTACTATCTACACAATCACTCTGACATTCTTGTCACATTTGTATCACAACATCTATAGAACTGGTCTATTACAGCTTTTTGAGACCAGAATAATACCACCATACTGTTCCTGAAAATAAACCATTACACCACTACTAATATTCCTGCCCTACAGTGACCATATATGGGTAGATAGCAGTGGTACAGAGGCACTCTGTAGACATACAAGTGAAACCAGAGGTTTGCATACTGTCACGGACAGCACCGCAGCCCGTGGGATCGGCTGCGGGTGCGTCCGTTCCCCGACCCTCTCTCCGGTACCGGGGGCTAGTGGCCCCGTGGACCGTGCGCCGGTCCGTGGGCGCACTCGTCCCCCGGAGGGGAGATACTCACCCGACCACGCTCCTGACTCCGTGTGCTCCTGTGCCAGCTGATGCGCGCGTCCCCGCTCCCTTTGGCTGGCGTCGACTTTCTCAGATTTAAAGGGCCAGTGCGCCGGTAATTGGCAGTTGCCGGTCACTGACCCTATATAATGGCTCCTCCTCCGGCAGTACTCTGCCGGATCTTTAGTGCCCTTGAAGCCTACTGAGAAAGTGTATTACCTTGTCTTGTGATTCCGGTGTACCGTACTGCCTTGCTACCGTCCTACGACCACGAACCTCTGCCGCCTGCCGTGACCTACCGCCTGTCCCCGACTATGCCTACGTCTCACGATTCTGTACAATGCTTGCCCTTGGCCGCCACTGCAAGCAAGTCCCGTCGTGGAAGCGACCTTGTAGTTTCCCGCCACAGCAAATCCATCCCGCTTTGCGGCGGGCTATGGTGAAAACCGGGTTCTACTTAGACTCCGCTCCCTGTTGTGGGCTTTCACCATCGCTTGCGGTGGTCCAGCGGATCCACTACTGCTACCGTTACACATACACTATATAAAAAGACACATTTGCATGTTTTTCTCACTATCTGACATGAAATCAGAATAAACCTTACCCGTTTTAGGTCTAATAGGATTACCAAAATTATTTATTTTTGTCAAATGCCAGAATAATGAAAGAAAGAGAATTTTTTAAGGCATTTTTATTACTTTCTGCAAAGTCAAAGCATTACATACATTTCATTAGTATTTGGTAGCATTGCCTTAAACTGATTGACTTGGGTCAAACGTTTTATATCTCCATCCACGAGCTTCTCACAATAATTGGTAGGAATTTTGGCCCATTCCTTCTGACAGAACTGGAGTAACTGAGCCATGTTTGTAGGTCGCCTTGCTTGCACCTGCCTTTTCAGCTTTGCCCATCAATTTTCAATAGGATTGAAATCAGGGCTTTGTGATGACCACTCAAAAACATTGGCTTGGTTATCCTTAAGCCACTTTGTAACCAGTTTGACAGTATGTGTTGGGTCATTGTCTTATTTCTTTAGACTTTTCCATAATGTTACACACAGAAGCAGTGTGTTTCTGGTGTGAATTAAAATACATCCACAGGTGTGTCTCTAATGAACTCAGATGTTATCAGTAGCTTCCAAAGACATGACATCATCATATGGGCTGTCCCAAATTGTTTAAAGGCATAGTAATCCTAGTGGATGTAAACTTTTGACTTTGCAGAAAGTAACAATAATGGCTTAAAAAGATTCTCCCTCTCCTTATTCTGGCATTTGGCAAATATAAATAATTTTGATACTCCTAATTGACCTAAAACAGGTAAGGTTTATTCTGATTTCATGTCAGATAGCTCAGGAAGGGAAGATCTCTCCTTAGGGAGAGCACAGAATGAACGGCTTGTAGAGATTGTTTTGGCTTTTCACCCACTACTTAGCATCTGCATATCACAAGGAAGAATGGGAAAGGGGCTGAGACGCCCACAGCGCCCTCGGTTGGATGTAACAAATCCTCAATTTGCTGTTGACCCACCGAGTCTTGAGAAAGCAAAAAGGATTTTAGCCACGCCAGTATCTCTCATCTGCAGACAACGCTGTTTCGGGATTTTTGTCCCTCTTCAGTGCAGAGCAAAGCGATACTGGCTGGCTGTGTGGGAGGCATCGTGTAGCTCAGGAAGGGAAGATCTCTCCTTAGGGAGAGCACCCGAACAAACGGCTTGTAGAGTTTGTTTTGCCTTTTCGCAAATTGAGCATTTGCATATCACAAGCATAGGGATGGGGTCTGAGCCCCTTCCCTCTGTTGATGATATGCAGATCCTCAAGTAGCTTTTGACCCATCCGAGGGTTCATTGTTAAGACAAGCAAGCTAGATTTACCACCCCAGTACTTAATTGCAGACAACGCTGTTTCGGGATTTTTGTCCCTCGTCAGTGCAGAGCAGAGCGATACTGGCTGGCTGTGTGGGAGGCATCGAGTAGCCCAGGAAGGGAAGATCTCTCCTTAGGGAGAGCACCTAACGAACGGCTTGTAGAGTTTGTTTTGCCTTTTCGCAAATTGAGGATTTGTTATATCCAACAGAGGGCGCTGTGGGCGTCTCAGCCCCTTTCCCATAATGCCTTGTGATATACAGATACTAAGTAGAGGGCGAATTATTACTATTACTGATGATGGGTGTCAGTGGTGTTTCACATGACAGCAAGGCTGACACTCACCCCCTGTCACTACTACCCCAGTACTTAATGCACCAGGGGTACTGGGAAGAGCCGGGTTACCGTCAGAAGGTGGATCATCTAATGTGATGGTCCGCTTCTGTGGTGGTTGTAGGCTGGCATTTTTAGGGTGTAAAAGCCAATATTTATGGACCTTTAACCTTCAGCTGCCGGTTTCACCATGCCTTATGAAAAACGGGGTACCCCACATTGTTTTATTTTTATCCTCTATTAAAAATCTAAAAATAATTGTTAATTTTTTTTTTAAAAAGTAGGGTCCTCCTATATTTCATAACCAGCCAAGGTACAACCGACAGCTGCAGCCTGACACTATGAAGATGGGAAGGTCCATGCATATCAACCCCTTCTCACAATAAAATACCAGCTTTTTTCTGCCACGGACCTCCAACTCTCTTCCTATTTTGATGAGGACCCTCAAAATTTTGGTAATCTAACAAATCTGTAGCATTGTACCTGATGAAGAGTGCGTGCTAAATGTGCATTAATAGTAAACTAAAAATGTTACAGAAGTAATGAATTATCTGAAATTACTACAGTTACTACAAACTACAGTTAGTGTCCTTCAGTGTGACAGCTGTGCCTATTTATCACTGCACAATATGTTCAAAGATGGCTTAATACACAACAAACAAACATGTATCTCATCTTCAACATACAATAACGATAATCATAGAGGCAATAATTAACAAAAATGAAACTGCATACAATAGTGACCATTTCATATAATAAAAAAAGAATATAATACTGGTGATTATAACGACAATATTGTGAATGGAAAAAATATTTAATTAAATAAATTAATTGAATTGCAAAGTTACAGAAATGTATATACATTTGTCCAATATATTGCACTCTTTAAGTAATAATCCCAATAAAGCAATGTTAATGATAATAGTCTTTATTTAATTCTCCCAACATGTTAAGCTAATCATTGTGGTGAGAAAACCACTTTAAGTTTCATATTGTATTTCATTATAAGTTGTCTATATTTCATCTGCACTGCTTTGTTAATATTGATGAAGTCTAGATTTAAAAGAACAGAAATATAAACTAGACATAAACAGAACATGCAAAATTCACTCCATTGAGTATTACTTTAAAATGGTCCTAATAAAGATCTGTTGGGTAATGCAACAAATTGAAAAAAATTCCATGAGCATGAAAAAATCTGCACATAAAAATGTAAATGAAACCATTTAAATATTTTGGATTTTTTTTTTTTTTTATAAAGGGGGAAGACTGAACTGATATAGATTCAACTTAAGAAAGTGTGTCTAGGCCCTCACATGACTATAGAGTAATTGAAATGTACCCTTATGGTCTATAGTAACACAAGATGAGACCACAAATGAGAACATTGTCCACCAAACAGTCCAGTGACATTATTATGACTACTTACCACTTTTAACATCAGCAGTGTGCAGCTCTTGAAAGAAATCACGTGTTGTGAGGTGGCTTGATGAATATATAAGGTATGTGATGGGATGTCTGCACACACATCCCTCATTGCTGTTATGTGTAAAAGGGGTGATTTATCAGAGTTGCAGAAAGGGATGATAATTGGTTTTCGGGCCAAGGTTGGTAGTATTCCTGAAATTGTGCAGTTTGTGAACTGCTTTCATGCTGCTGTGGTGAAAGTGTTTTATTACTGGATAAGTGACACCTTTGTAAATAAACAATGTGAAAACTGTGGAGCACGATGTGCCATTGATATGCGAGCCAAACATCAGAAGGTGCGTGAGGGCGGACTGATTTGGTACAGGGGAGCAGCTCACCACCAAAATAAACCAAGAGGCTACCAGATGTGTGTCTAAAACAACAGTGCAACGCACACTAGTGTGTATGAAGCTACTAAGTCTCCCACTGAGCCACCTCTAGCCGCTGTCTGTGCTGCACACAACAGTTAATCTGGATATTGTCTGGTGGTCATATTAATGCAAATCAACTGTGTACTTTGTGCTCAAGACAACGTTCACTGGGAATATATCAGTCAGAGTTTTAAAAGTTAATTTAAAGCATGACTGATGGCCCCTTCATCCCTCCGAATGAATGAATTCATAAAAAGGTTACATGCGCCCTTCTTGTGTGCACTTCCAATCTATACCAGACTAAAGCTAAAAATAAAGCAACATATTCAAGTTTAATTGATTAACAGGATTTGTACTTAGACAGTGTTCTGATATCTATTCACATGACAACTGCTGTGAGTAAAGCACTCCACAGCTTAAAAATAATTCTCTGTCCTGTAGTCTGCTTTTCACAGGCTTTTGCACAGAGGTAATATGCAATGGGTGTCTGAGTGAGAAATCAAGACTTACATTAACAGGTGTCACTTTGGCTTGTGTTGCCATAGAAAAAGTGATATGTAAGAAATAATTATGATGCAATCATGGCACTAAAACCCCAAAACAGGCATCCTAAGGCAGGAGGAGAGTGCTAAAAAAAAAGTTTACAATGAAAGGAACCAACACTTCATGAGCTATGAGTTTAACTGTAGGCAAGGAGCTGGTAGAACACTGTTACCAAGAGAAACATAACACAGATATGTGTAAAACAGCATAGAAAAAGTTTATATATGTCCCATGGGTACAAAACTAGGACAAAAGACTTACAAAATTAGCATCAAATTTCTAAAATAGAACCCTAGAATGTACTAAATGTTATTTCTGACTTTATTTAACATTGACCTACATTTACTTACACATACCTTTGTAATACCTTATGTTCTCCATATAGGCTGACCATTTTCCACAGTTTTTCTTTAAATAATTCAGTGTATAGTTCTGGGGAACACATAGACAGTATAGGACTCCTGTGCAAATAATGTATAGGGACCCTTTTTTTCAAATAGATCATCAAAGGAC
Source organism: Phyllomedusa bahiana (assembly GCA_025379985.1). Classification (NCBI taxonomy): domain Eukaryota; kingdom Metazoa; phylum Chordata; class Amphibia; order Anura; family Hylidae; genus Phyllomedusa; species Phyllomedusa bahiana. Next base: position 14,292 of record JAODAL010062087.1, on the reverse strand, counting down.
ACCTCCTTCATGCCTTTCTAACCATTCACCAATAGTTATGACCACCTATGAAATTCATTCATGCACTCTAGTGGTATGTTCAACACTTTCCAAAAAAAAAATGTATCAAGTTAATATATAACATTCAATGGTATCATTAAACAGGAAGAAAAACTCCAAACGTAGACTAGGATTAAACAGAAAGCCACGTTGGTCAGTGTCATACAAGGCATCAGTTTGCTTGAATCCAGCATTTTTGCACACAAAGTATAAAAGCATCCATTTACTGAATCATTCTTAAAAGCGTGACATACTGTCAGCAAAACCAAATTGCTTATGCATTTCGAACTAACTGTTCTTAATCATAGCATTGCTATGAAATGCGTCAGGGATTTGGTCTTGTTGACAGTATGTCACACTTTTAAGAATGATTCAATAAATGGATTTTTTTATACTTTGCAAGCAAGATTGCTGGTATCATGCTAATTGATCTCAAATGTAATACATTTTGGTAAGGATTAGAAATGGTAAATGTAAAATGTCTAGTATGATTTCTGTTATGGCGCGCCCCTCGCTTCTCATAATTCACTAAATTTAAGAAGAAATAATTCTATTTAATATGCCCGTAGAATATTTGCTTCAACAAGACAATTGCTGATTTTGATGACAAGCCTATCAAATTGGATCAGCTTCTGAAACCCATGTTTTTTTTTTATTGTGAGGCAAATGCCCATTTCCAAGTACAAATGTGGTATTATACAGCACCCTCTAAAATGGTGGACCATGCGTTAGGACACTGATTGCAATGTATAGAAACACACAAGCAAGTAAGCCAGCTCACCACTCTCCAGCATGGAGTTGCACGGATCCGCCCGGTTACAGCTTCCAAGATCCAAATAGTGGTAGATTGATCCAGCACATCCAAAGTGAAGTTAAAAGACCATACTTTATTGGCAATCCATTAAAAAAGCATGTAGTAGCAGCACAAGGTAAGCTGACGCGTTTCGGGGAGACCACGCTACCCCTTACTCATAGCATGCATGTAGAATCTATCTGTGCATATATATAGAATGTGCAATTACTAGCTCTAATCGGTACTCCTACCTGATTGGATGCGTTCCACCCCGATCGCCACACCTCCACGACCAGAAACATGAATGCCTTTAACTCCATGGTGGCAAAAACCTCTCAACATGTGAGGAACGCTGGCGCATGCGTCCATGCACACGGAAGTCCCCGGATCACGTGATCATCCTAGCTATCATCGCGGCTCTGCATTTGCGCACTAATTCGTCACTATGGCAACATAAAGCACAAGCGCCCGAACTAGTGAAGACAATATAACTTCAGCCGACCAACCAACTTATATTGATAATGGGCACTTTAGCTCACCACTATAAATAAATGACTACACCAGATAATTATAGTCAGCACTGAATACTATCACAATATGCAGCTCCCGCAATTGAAGCAGCCAGAAAAAACAAAAAAAAAAAAAAAACAAACAAACTAGTGTTGAAGTTGAAAATGATAAACATATGCATGGATATGGCCCAATGTAAGCACAAATGGAATGTATTCAAAACTCAACGGTTTGTATATAGAGACATCCTTATCACCCATTGAAGATAAAACTTACAAACATTTCATTAAGTATCCAATATACCATATCACAGACCACTGGCTAACAAACATATGCCACTACATGATCACAGAGGTGAAACAAACAAATGTGAAACACATCCAATCTGCAAGAAACCGAAGGTGGAATTTAAGAACAATACATAATAAAAACACATTTTACTTCTCTTATATATACATGTATTACAATATGATGCAAATATAACCCTCCATCACTCAGTATACCAACTATGCAAATCAAGTATTTCAATTCAAACATGAGTATTTATATAAGTATAGAAAGATAATTATTGAAATAGCAGAGCATATTATTACCATGTCTAAAAATGGAAAAAAAAAATATATATATATATATATTAGTTTACGTTGCTGTATACAACATGAGGAAACCTGAAACAAATGTTGCAAAGATATACTCTATCCTAGTAATGGTAGAGAACTTCGTTCCTTACATTCAGGCCATCAGGCCATAAAGTGCCCAACGTAATCATCCAGAAAGCTTCTCTATCCCTTAATTTGGTCATGATATCACCTCCCCGTTTAGTGAGACATACCCTCTCTATAGCGAACGCCTGAAAGAACTTATTTCCAGACTGATGTACATTAATAAAATGTTTTGCTGCGTTTGAAATTGTACGGGACCCTGGGTTACTGATATAGTTGAGATGTTCACATACTCTAATTTTAAATTTTCTCGATGTAGAACCTACATAATATAAGTTCCAATGAGTACAAACAATTAAATAAATGACCGCAGTGGTGTTACAATTTAAATATTGATTGATTGTAATCGATTTGCCATGTACCGAAAATTGTTTTGTAACTTTAACAAATTGACACGTTTTACACGGGAATGACCCACACTTGTAGAATCCCTTATGTGCAAGCCACGTGGACTGAGATATCCCTGATAGGAAAAAATTAGGGGCAATCCTATCTCCTAACGTTGACGGACGTCGAGTAACAATCCGACAGCCTTGTTCCAAAATTTTAGATGTAACATCATTATCCATCAGGACTGGGATATATTTGTTAATGATCTGTTTAATCTGTGATGTATGTATACTGTCTTCGATTACAATGGTGGGTACATTTTTTTGTATAGATTTTTTACTTTTAGATGGCATAAGTAGTTGAGATCTTGTTTTTTTATCCACAATGGTTTTGGCTCTATTTAATACCCAATTAGGATATCCCCGGGCCCGCAATCGATTACAGATGTTAATCGCCTCATTTTCAAAATCCGTTATATTTGAGCAATTTCTTTTGGCCCTAGTTAGTTCTCCTACCGGAATGGAGATCCGAGTATGTTTCGGATGTCCACTACGGTAGTGTAATGTGGTATTTCCTGTGATGGGTTTCCGATAGCTGATAGTTTGTATAGTTTGATCTATCCTACCTATTAGAGTAAGATCCAAAAACCAAATCTGTGTTTGTTGAACTTCAGTCACAAATTTAAGATTTAACGGATTATTGTTCAGAAAGGTAGAAAAAGATGGAACATCTATGTATCTTCCATACCACTGGATGTCGCCAAAAAATGGATTATCGTCAAAAAAAACATACATGGACTCAAACCAAGACATAACCAGGTTAGCCAATGAGGGGGAAAACTTCGCCCCCATTGACACCCCTCTTAGCTGTAAATAAAAATTATTATCAAACAAAAAAAAAATTGTCATTAAATATCGTACAGTAAGATTAATAAATGTATGCAAATCATCTGAAAAATTAGAAAAATGAAAATCCAAAGCTAACAAGGCGAGATCCAGTGGTATGGAAGTATACAATGATTCTACATCACAGCAGATCCAACAATAGTTAGACCGCCATGTAATTTCCTGTAACCCATTTAAAACGTCACGTGTATCCTTTAGAAAGCCTGGAACACGGCGGACTAAGGGCTGGAGTTGAAAATCTAGCCATTCACATAGTGGCTCGTTTAGTGACCCAATCCCAGAGACAATGGGTCTCATGGGTGGAGGGTCCAAGCGTTTGTGAACTTTAGGCAAGCCATACAATAGTGATGTAATGGGATTTTTTACATAAAGTTGTTCAGCTAGCGTGGGAGACAGAATTCCCAGCGCTACCCCTTCATCTAACAATTTGACAAGATGAGATTGAAATAAACATGTTGGATTAGTATGTAATTTCAAGTAGGTACCCTGATCTGATAGAAGTTTGAACATTTGAGAACTATACATATCATTTTCAAGAACCACAATTGAACCTCCCTTATCCGCTCTTTTGAGTGTTAAATGTTTCATGTTCTGTAATTCCTCCAACGCTTCTCTTTGTCTAGAAGATATATTAGATGGTATAGTGGAGAGGGATTCACTTTGGATGTGCTGGATCAATCTACCACTACTGATTGCAATGTGTCAGAGAGGAATTGACACTATGGTAAAACTCCTCCTAATTGCCTCCACTGATTCCTATATTTGGAGTCAGGAATTTTTTCCCCCTCTAATAAAATCTAGTTGGCATCTATCTCGTAGAAGTGTAGACCTACCTCTGTTTCAATGTTGCAGGCTTATTGTTCGGACTCGATGAACCTGTGTCTTTTTTCTACCTTATTAAATATTTTGCTATTTACCTGATAGCAACTGCCCTAAAGCAATAAGTATTTATTAGATAGACAGAGAAACTAATTGAGTGAAGACCAGTGGACTTCTTATCTGTTAGTAGCAGTGTTTGTATATGTGCATCTACTATGTGTAAGAAGTATACAATGACCCCTCCGGTTGCAATGACCTAAGGATACAATATATTCCCCATGCAATGGTCTTTTCTTGAGCATTATATCTTGAAACCACACAACATACAAAATCACAGACACTGGTGATATGTGATTGATCCAACCAACTATGAACATTTTACTGTAAAACATGTGTATTAGTGAAGTGCATTCAGTGATTGGTGGTCTAGTAGTGCCTCTAGATGGTACAATGCAGTACTACATGTTCTGTACTGTGTCACGAAGTGCACCACGGTCTCCACTCAGGACTGTGGTCGCATTTGCGCCCTGTTTCCTGGCAGCTTTCCTCACCTCTCCCTGCTCCTGCTCTGCTCACAGTCACTGGCCAGCGGACACATACCCACCCCCTAAGGTGCACGCAGACTTTCAGGGATATAAAGAGCTAGAACTCCACTGGACAGTGGACTCTAGTCCTTATATTTGCTCATTCCCCTTGCTGTCTTTCACCACTGTGTTGGTGTTATTACACTGAGCCATAGCATGCTTCTCTATGGTGTTTTCCTGCTTTTGACCTGTGCTACGTTCCTGACTATTCTCTGCCTGCCGCCAGCCTTGACATTACTGCGAGTGACCTGACCACGTTCTGTCTGCCACCTTCCCTGATCTTATTGCCTGTCCGCTGTCTGTGTTTCAAGCCTACTCCTCCTGTACCATGCCTGCACCTCCGCAGTAACCGTGAGCGGCCATGTCAGGGGTAGCAACCTGGGAGTCCCCGCAGCAAAGTACTGGAGTACATGCCCAATGCCACATTTATTATGCATTTTAGACAGGTTTTAGACATAGAAGAAGTGTGGCTTCATAGAAAGGGGGCATGGTTTTAATGGAACGGGTTCTGGCTTAGCATGCAATATTTACCAATATATGTATACCAATGTTTTGTCGCCATAAGTTACATAAACTAAACCAACTAATAGAAAGTGTAAACTTAGATAAGACAGTCTAAACATACATTAGATTTATCAACACTATAATAAATCTGGTGCATGATTATTCTGTTAAGTCTAAGTTTACACTGTCTAAGTATTAGAAGACCGGAGAGACCCAGCACTGGAACAGAGTTGAGGAGGTAGGTGAGTTTTTTTATTTTTTTATTGAAACCCCTTTTATTTTCTTTCATCTTCTTTTTATATAATGGTGGGTGACATTTTGGGGCTTTGGAACCATTTTCATACTTTCTATAGAGTTATGATTATGATATACAAAGGTCCCTGCATAAAATGCTTACCCCATAAACAATTAATATTGTATGTTGAGGGACCACTGTATCAGAGTTACAGATAGCCAGAAAATAATTTTTAGTAGATTTATGGGAATTGCAGTGAATTATGATTTATTTTCTTTTTGTAAGCCATTATTTATAAATAATATGCAAGTTTAGGGATTTTATATAAGCAGGGAATTTAGTAAAGTTGCACAGAGGATTTGTACACACAAAGTAATGTTTTTGTGTAATATTTCTAAACATGTAATAACAAACGGCTCAAACAAAGTAAGCAAAGTTAGGCATATGTAAACCACTGTAAGCAAGTTACTCACACAGCAAACTATTAGATGATATGCGATTAGCATAAATTCTGTGATGAATAGCAAAGAAATAATTGCAGCAGCTCAGTAGTTAAGCATTATTTCATAAGAAGCCAGTTTAAATAGAAACACTACTTCCTGGAGCTGAGAAAAATTGATACTTGATCTATTGATTTATATCTACATACACATACAGTGAAGGTTGAAAGTTTGTGAACCATAAAAATGTTTTATATTTCTACATATACTTGATCTAAAATTACTTTACATTTTAACAGAAATTCTAAAAGTAGATAAATAGCACCAAATAAATCAAAAGTCTAATGTTTTAGAAAATTATTCAATATCATATATCTGTGAGTGGCAAAAGTTTGCAAACCTTTAGTATTAGCATAAAATTTGAAGGCAAATTAGAGTAAGGTATTTTCAATCAATGGGATGAGAATATTTCAACCTGTTTTATTTAAAGACCAAGGATCTAACAAAGTCTCATTCTCACAACATATGTTTTTGGATCTTCATAATTTCACAAACAAAGGAGAATTTAGATGGCCTTAAAAGAAGAGTTGTTGATGCTCATCAGGCTGGGAAAAGTTACAAAACCATCTTAAAACAGTTGGATGGCACCAATCCACAGTCAGACACACTGTGTACAAAGGAAATTCAAATCCATTATTTACCCCTGGGTGTGGTTGAATAAAAGAGATCACACAAGAGATATTATAGTCCACAAGTTCACAGCAACTCAAGGTAACCCCTAAGCAACTAAAAGCCTTTTTTACATTAGCTAATGTTAATGTTTATTAGTTCTACAACAGGAGGACACTGAACAACAATGGTGTACATGGCAGGATTACAAGGAGAAAGTTACTGCTCTCCATAAAGAACATTGCTGTCTGTCTGCATTTTGCTAATGATCTCAAGCCAAAAGGCTATTGGAACAATGTTTTGTGGATGGGTGAGATCAAAATAGAGTTTTTTTGGCTTAAATCCCTTCCCAACTTTGGACATATGCATACGTCCTAGCGGGAAGTGCGTTCCCGCAAATGGACATATGCATATGTCCTGTCGATCGTGCGGGCTTACAAGCAAGCCCTGTACGATCGCGACATGGGACTATTATTGCTGGCCTCATGCTGCATCACGCCCGGCCAGAGTGATCTTTGGCCGTGGGTGTTTAACCCCTTAGCTCCAACGATCTTAATTGATCTAAGTCGCAGGCAGGAGGAGGGAGCTCCTGCTGCCTGCTCGCGGTGCGCAGCCGCACTATAGTGCAGCAGCGATCTTCTACCAGAAGGCCAACGGGAAGTGAAAATCACTTCCCGGGTTGTCTGTGACATCACCATGCCCACAATGCATTGTGGACATGGTGATTGACAGTCACTATGGCCACTAGTACACAGCAGCAATCCTGTGTACTGGCCTGCCTTGTAACAGCAATCTTCAGATTGTTGTTACAAATCCCCTCTGGGGAAAAGTGAAAAAAGTGTAAAAAAGTCAAAAGAAAGTGAAAAAAAGTGAAACACAAACACGAAAAATAAAATTAAAAGAAATCATTTTTTGCAAAAGCCGCTTTGCATAACGACATGCCCCATAAACATGTCATATTAATTAACCCGTACGGTGAATACTGTTAAAAAAAAAAAATAAAAAAATCAAACAATTCTTTTTTTTTGTTCTTTTCCCCCCCGCACATAAAAGGGAAAAAAAAGGCGATAAAAAAAATTCATATAAACGCCAAGGGTTTGTCCCAAATTTTAAAACGTTTTTTTCACCCCGCAAAAAAAGTCCTTAAACATCTCTTTTAAAAGGGAAAAAAAAAAAAAAGTTATGGCTGTCAAAAGATTAAGCGATGCAAAAATTTTGGGTTTTTTTACAATAAAAACATTTTTTTTTTTTAAAGTGCTTAAAACTTTAAAAAAAACTAAAAAAAAATTGGGTATCCCGTAATTGAAATCAGCCCACGAAAAAAAACAAACTTGTCATGGATACGAAATGGTGAGCCTGTTAAAAATAAAAAAAAAACCAAACTAGGATTGCAGTTTTTTTTTCCCTCCCTTCCAAAAAACTTTTAAAAATGATAAAAAAAATCTTTTTCCCCCCAAAAAAATTTTTTACTAATAAAAATGTAAACTCATCCAAAAAAAAACAGCCCCAACACAAAATGTACACAAAAAAATATAAAAGTTATGGCTCTTAGACCCCGGCCCGGATCCCAAAAACGGGGTTTTGTTTTTTGGTTTAAAAGTTTTTTTTATTGTTAAAAAGGAATAAAACATAAAAAAATAAAAATTAGGTATCGTTTAAAACTTTAACGATCTGCTGAGAAAAGTTGCTTTAAAATTTTAAATACCGAAAGGGTAAACCGCTTGTAAAAAAAAAAAATAAAAACCCCACAAACAAAAGAATGCTGTTTTTTTTTCCCAAAATCCCTCACAAAAACCCTTTAAATTTAAAAAGTGTTCAAAGCGTCATTGCACCCGGGGGCCCGTTGTTTGGGCCCCCAAAACCCACGGGGGCCCCCGGGCCCCTTAATTTTTTTCGGAGAAGGGCGGGGTTCACAGGGAAAATTTTTTTGTGTTTTAAATTTAAAAATGGGAGGGAATTTTTAAAGAAAAAAAAACCTTTGTATGAAGGCCAGGAGAAATATAAGTGATTACATGCGGTTTACAATTGGTGACTTACAGGGGGGGAACGTCTCTAAAGGTTTTTGTTCTCTTTCTTTTCGCTCCTTTTGGGCCCCGGGAACGCCATGCGTCCTCTCCTGGAAACGCACTTCACGGGTAGAATGTACAAAAAAAAACATTTTAAAGACTCCTCATTCTACAGCTTTTCCCTTTTAAAAATTTTCCTATCTCTTTACAAATCCCCTTCTATTTCCCACCAAATGGAAATTTAATTACCCCTTGTAGGTAAATATTTGTCCCCTTTTGCCTTTAGTAGCCCACTGTAGCCAGGTTGTGGGCCCCTTTTACCCAATTGTTCCCCCTTCCCCAACCCCTTTTTAGCCGGGTTTTACCCCCTCTGTAGCCATTTAATATGCCCCCTTTGGGTAGTCGGGTTATTAGTCCCCTTAGCCAGGGTTACCCCCCCTTAAACCCAAAGGTAATTTGCCCCCCACAGCTAGGAATATGCCCCCCTTTTTCCCCTTTATTAATTTCCCCCTTTTACCCAACATATAATTTTCCCCCTTTGCCACTTATGCCCCCTTTGCCCATAGCCCCCTAACCCACATATGCCCCCCTTGTTACCACATTGCCCCCTGAACCACACTTCCCCCCTGTGGGCCCCACACATCCCCCCCTGTAGCCATTAAAAGCCCCGTACCAAAATCCCCCCTGTACCCATTAATATGCCCCCCTTTACCCAAATTAATATCCCCCCTTTGTACCCAACACATCCCCCCCTGTAGCCATTAAATGCCCCCTTTTGTTTAAAAACTTTCCCCCTTTAGCCCTACTCCCCCCCCTGTCCTTTTAAATATCCCCCCTTGTACCCACATCCCCCCCTTGTACCCATTAATATGCCCCGGTACCAAAACACATGTTCCCCTGTAGCCTTTAATATGCCCCGTTTAGCCACACATCCCCCCCTGTAGCCACACATCCTCCCCAGTAGCCAAAACATGCCCCCTGTAGCCCCCACACCCCCCCGTACCCTTTAAATTATGCCCCCCTTTTCCCCATAAATTTTTGCCCCGGGAAAGCCAAAACATGCCCCCCTGTAGCCAAACCACCCCCCAAAGTAGCCTTTAAATTATCCCCCCGTAGCCCTTTAAATTACCCCCCCGGGAGCCCCCAAAATGCCCCCTGTAGCCCACATGCCCCCCTTTTAAAAAACCCCCACCACACCCCCCTGAAAAGCCAAAAATTTATCCCCCAACTGTAGCCACACATCCCCCCCCCTTTTGCCAAAATTTTCCCCCCCCGTAAAAATTAAAATACCCCCCTGTACCCAAACCATGCCCCCCTTTTGCCATTTTTTATCCCCCTTTAGCCCCAATGCCCCCCTGTAGCCACCCCCAGGGGGGGCCCCCCTTTTAGCCATTAATATGCCCCCCTGTACCTTTAAATTCCCCCCCTGTAGCCCCCACAGGCCCCCCTTACCCACAAAAACCCCCCCCTGTAGCCCACAGCCCCCTTGTAGCCTTTTTAAAAATGCCCCCTGTGCCATTAATTTTTGCCCCCTGTACCCACCATGCCCCCCTGTAGCCAAAACTGCCCCCCTGTACCTTTAAATTAGGGCCCCGTTTTTAGTTTTTAAATTTGGGCCCCCTGAGCCACACTTTTCCCCCCTGTAGCCTTTAAAATATCCCCCTTTTAGCCACACATGCCCCCTGAAAGCCTTTAAATGCTCCCTTTTGCCCACTTGCCCCCCTGTAGCCACATTTTCCCCCCTTTTTACCTTTAATATCCCCCCTGTGCCTTTAAATTTATCCCCCCCTTGTAGCCACACATGCCCCCTTTGTAGCCACATGCCCCCCTGTAGCCATTAAAATATCCCCCCTTTGTACCCAAAAATCCCCCCTGTACCCAAAACACATCCCCCCCTTTTTGCCAAATGCCCCCCTTTTAAACCCCCCTTATAAATCCCCCCTTGTAGCCTTTAAATTTTTAAAATGCCCCCCTGTAGCCACAAAATCCCCCCCTGAAACCAAATTAAAAAGCCCCCTTTTAGCCACCATGCCCCCTTTTGCCACACATGCCCTCCCTTTTGCCAAAACATGCCCCCCTTAGCCACACATGCCCCCCGGTAGCCCCCACATCCCCCCCTGTAGCCAAAATGCCCCTGTACCCATTAATATCCCCCCCTTTGTGGGCCAAAAAGGGCCCCTTTTGGCCACACATCCCCCTTTTACCCATTAACTTTCCCCCGTAGCCACAAAAAAAAATTGGCCCCCCTGTAGCCAAACATGCCTCCCTGTACCACACATCCCCCCTTTGTACCCCATTAATATGCCCCCTGTAGCCCACATGCCCCCGAACCAAAACTTTTGCCCCCTCTGTACCCTTTAAAATGCCCCCTGTACCCAAACACAGGGCCCCCACTTTTGCCACACATCCCCCCTGAAAGCCAAAAATATGACCCCGTACCCAACATATGCCCCCTTTAGCCACACATCCCCCCCTGAAAGCCAAAAATTATGCCCCCTGAAAGCCACACAGGGCCCCCTGTAGCCATTAATATGCCCCTTTAGCCAAAATTTTCCCCCCTTTTAGCTTTTTTAAAAAAAAAAAAAAAAAAAAACTGCTTACCAAATTAGGACGGTCCACGCGTCCAAGCCCCTGAAAGCTTGAGCCGGTTTTTAACCCGGGGGAAAAGCATCACGCTGCTTACGCGTCTTTGGGGCTGGGACCTCGGCCGGTGGGTGCGGCTTAGGGGAAACCCAACCCCGTGGGGGGGGGGGTTATAAAAGGGCGCGTCAGGGCCCCCTGCGACCCTGAGGTTATGTACGGCCCTTAAACCAAAGGCCGTACATACAGGGGAGAAAGGAAGGGAACGGAAAGATCCTCAAACCTTTCCCCCCTTGACTCTGACGGGCGCGGGGGGCTTTTAAATGGCCGCGAAACCGAAAAATTGGGGGGGCGCGCCCACCCCCAAGGGAGTGCTCCGGGCCCCCGGGCAGGGCCTGGAGCCCCCGAGACCGGGGCCCCAGGCGGATTATTTCGGGGTCGTCCCCCAAAGGGAAATCTCCCTTGCGACGCCCCTGTATGCCCCCCAAATGATACTAATAAAAAAAAAAAAACTAACCCTCACAAAAACAAGCCACAATCAGCTCTGATACAGAAAAATGAAAAAGTTTTGGCTGTCAGAATGGGGAAAAACATAAAAAACGAAAATTTTTTATTATAGACCTATTTTCTTTGTGTAAAAGTAAAAAAAATATAAAAACTATTTTTTAAAACCCCCCCCCCCCCCCCCCCCCCCCCCCCCCCCCCCCCCCAAAACCCCCCCCCCCCCCCAATTTTTTTTTTACTTTATTTTTAAAATTGCAATGAACCCCCCCTTTTCTAAAAGAAAAAAATCCCATTTATCCCCTGACCCCTTTAACTTTTTAAACCAAAAAAACTTGAAGAAATTGCTTTTTCCCCCTTTTTTTCCGGAATTCGAAAAATATAAACCCCCTGTGGAAAACCCTTTTGGGGCCAAAAAAGGGGGGCCACGGGTTAAATTTTTTCCCAAAGATGGGGGTTTTTCCCTTTGGGGGGGTTAAATTTTTAAAAGAAGGGCGGACGTTTTAAAGGGTTTTTTTTTAGGGGTTTCGGGGCTTTGCCTTCCCGGCATGCCCCACAAAAATCTTGGTTCCAAAAACCCAAAAAATAAAAAAAACCCCCCCCCTCTTCCCTTAACGCCTCCCCTGCCCCCACAAAACCCCCCCTTTTACCCCTTTTTAGGGTATTGGGCAGGAAAAAATTTTTGCGAAAACAAAAATTTGGGGTTCCCTTTTTTTTCCGGGGAATTCCTTGTAAAAAGGGTAAAACCACTTTTGGGCCCCCCAATTTTTCAACTTTGTCTCTGGGAAAACCCCTTAAGGGGTGCAATTTACGTTTTTTGGGTTTTCATTTAGGGGAGTTTATTTTTTAGGGTGGCCGCAAACCAAAATGGCCCCAAAATTAAAATCTTTAATAAAATTTAAAGACCCCAGGGTCGGTGGTGCTCCCCCTTTTTTCTGGGGCTTGGGGTTGAGTCAAATAGCGCCTAGCCCACATATGGGATATCTCTGAAAACAGCACAAATTTTTGGGGAATTATATTAAGTTGCAATTCCCTGTCAATCTACCGTGTTTTGGGGAAAAATGGATAAAAATTAAAAATTCGCAAAAAAAATTTTTTAATTTTTTAAAATTCCTCTCCACTTTACTTTAATTCCTGTAAAACATTTAAAAGGGGTTAAAAAAACCCTGTGTTTGAATTTTTTAAGGGTGGGGGTTTCTTAGTGAAAAAATTTTAGGGGTATTGCATAAAGCCCAATAAAATCACGTTAGATCTGGCTGGTCCCAAAAAAAATGTATATTGCTATTATCAAAAAATTTTAAATTTTATTTAAATTTCTAAGCCCCTAATCTGTAAAAATTTAAAGACTTTAAAAAAATTATGCCAACCTCAGAGAAATTGGTAGTGCTAGTTTAAATATTTTGAGTGGAATAACTATTTGTCTTCACGCAGACATTTTTGAAGTTTGAAAAGGGTAAATTTTTCCCCATTTTTCATGATCTTTGATATTTTTCAAAATAAAAAAAGGACTTTTTGGGGACAAAATTTTCTTACTAGCTTAAAGCAAAAGGGTTCATGAAAAATAATCTCTGAATCAAAATGGATAGGTAAAATTGTCAAAAAGTTTCTCACATAAAAGGCACCCCCCCCCCCCAGATTTAAAAAAAATGGGGCTTTCAGAGAAGCAAAAATTGCTCCCAGGGGGTGGGGAAATTTTTAAGTGTTATATATGGAGAATAGAAAACACTGCATTCCAGCATAAAAAAACTCATATTATCTGTGAAACAGAGCACCTTCATTATTCCTGTCTAAAAATTCACCAGTAATTATGCTATACAAATTCAAATATGCAATCTAATAGTCAGTAGGAAGCTGTTTTACGATGGCACTGGGCCGATAACCTCCTATGGAGCGGCATATTTTCCAGATCTTTTATGTCAGAAACTGATACAGTTTTGCAACATATGAAAAAATTAAATATCTAAAATACTATAATTTATGATCTCCAATTGCACACATGGTAAGGGTCAAAAATGTGTTATTTAAGCATTTTAGAGGTGGGAATGTAAAATGTTATATTGATGTGGTAACACATTTGATAACTGGTATGGGGTGCCCCTTTTTTCTGTATTTGCTATTGCACTTTAGAAAAAAATACCTAACGTACCCCTGAAGGACACAATAATTTTATATCACATTTATTGGGAATCAGTATTTGTGAGAGAAGCTGACCATGAAATAAGAGAATGTTTACAGTGTCTATCCGTTGGTGAGGGGGGAAAAAAATTCTTTTTAGGTCATTGTATCTGTATTATGAAAAATCCGACCAAAACAGTTTTCTGAAATTTTGGTGTTCCGGGGCCCCAGTGGTCCTTTATCCTCGAATTATTGGCGCTTCTGTCCTGTGTACTCATCAATAAAACTTAGTGACCCAGTGCGCTAGCAGCTTTGTATGCCCAAACCATTCACTGCCCCCGCCGGTTTTAAGATGTGTGGTATGCTTGGATATGACTGTACCCCCTTTGCCATATTTTTTCTTTAATCATTCTGCTAGAGGTTTGGGTTGGTTTCATTGTTCAAAGAGTGTTTTTTCAAGAACTGTGCTGGATTTTTTTGATTTTTTTTTTAACCAAAAATTAATCTAACTTTTTATTCTTGAGGCTTTTGGTTTTACCC
>JAODAL010062086.1:0-19942 GCA_025379985.1 Phyllomedusa bahiana | reverse complement strand
TGGAATAAAGCCCCCTAGACAAAAAACAAATAAGTATGAAAATGTATTCCTAGCATGGAGATCCTAACATATAGGGGGACATGTATGAAAACTGTCTAGGTCAAAGATTTTATTTGTTGCCCATAGCAACCAATCAGCATTCCCCTTTAATTTTGTCAGAGCACTATATGAAATGAAAGATGAGCTCTGATGGTTGCTATGGGCAACAAAGAAAGTCTTAGACCTAGACAGTTTTCTTACATGTGACCTATAATACTCTAAAGGCATCATTCATCAAATCTGCAGAAACCTAGAGCAAGCCAGATTAAAAGGCCAACTCGACTAAAACCCAAAGCATTCGATGGTGACTACAGTTCATCCCCAAATCCTACTTCTTCATGTCACACTCACGGAATTCCAGGAATCCCTGATGGATGGAACTGCTGGGGACATCCTCACACTAAAAAGCTAAATCAGCTGTCCCTATTTCTGGCTGTGCATGGAGAGAAAAGTGGGGTCAGCAGTGAATTCCCTTCCATGACAAACAAAAGAGTGGCTCCATAAGGTCAAGGAATCAAAAAGAGAATGAGGAGACATATTCAGGGTAAGTGCAAGGTGCAAACTCAAAGCAAAAGGGTACATCCACATGCACCGTTACTTAATGACGCACACTAAACTAAAAACCTAGGAATTTAGATGTGACTAGAGTATTTGCTATCATTCCAGCACCTCAGCAGCACATAAAAGGGGGGCAGTTGAGATGAAATGCTATCACACCTTTATTCCCAGGTTTTGTGTGGAGTTAGGCTCTCTTCTCCTCCCCCTCTGCCTCCAGATATTTTTCTGGCAAAAAAGACCATGTGAAGTCTGTAGTTTTATTCTTGAGGGGGTAGCCTGACTTGAAAGAAAGGGAGAAGCAGCAAAAATATGAAATGTTTCTTTTCATTTCAAAAGTCCTTGCTGTCCTATTAGGCATCCATAGAAGAAATATGTCATTGCCAAACATGATCAAACCTATGCAGGTCAAGACCTACAGTCTAGCCTAACAGTTATCAGTAACAAAAAATTCTATTAATTACCTGTCCTATGATTCCTTTCTTGCTGCCATCCAGAATGTGCATCACTTTGCATCTTTTGTCTTTGAACCAGTCACCTAGAAATAAAACATAGCTGTGATAATGTGTTCCTGGCATGGAGATCCTAACATATAACATCCTTAAGGCATTAGGGTCCTTCTTATGCTCTTTTCTCTCTGCATTGTCATTATAACATTCATATAGAATGCGGTCACCTATAGTGGTCTCTTGGCACCCTCCTCACCATACTTTTCTTAAAACCTTCTCCCATTTTTCTGCCTCCTCAGATTGCTCATTACCATGCAACAACCTGTTTCTTCCGGTCTAAAAGCTTTCCACTGTCCTCATCCACACAGCCCTCTCTGGTCATTCCTACTCTCTTCAGTAATTTCCGACTATCCTTAAATGCCTCTTTCTCTTCTCTCTCCTCCGCTACAATGCAGTCTTTCCTTTCAGGGGTTCCTTCCATTTGGAAAACTAGTTGCCCTTGACTTGTTCCCAATGGAGTACTGTCCACTAGGTCTGCCTGAAAAGGCACTCTAGCACCCAAATGGTTTATGTCATTATACCCTGTGGTATCGTCACACTTTTCTAATTCCTTCTCGTTCAGACGAATTCCAACTGTCCAATCCTTCTGTTACAACTAGTGTAAATGGGCTGTTGGGAATCACCTTTCTTAGTAAATCACTATTCTTCACAAAAACTACACAAAAAACAACAAAAAGAGAAGGATACAAATCGGAATCCCTATGCTGTCAATCTCCCTTCTACTCTTTCCTGGGGACATTTGTTCTCTTCTGTGGCAATTTTTTTAATCTACACGAACAATCTCTATACATCTGTCATCTCCTCACACAATCTCTATTTTTCCTTCCAAAGTAGTCAGGATACAACAATCGCATTCCCCTTTAATTTTGTCAGAGCACTATAGAAATGAAAGATGGCTCTGATGGTTCAGGGCAACAAAAAATCTTAGACTAAGCGTTTTCTACATGTGACCTATAATACTCTAAAGGCACATTCATCAAATGCAGAAACAGAGCAAGCCAATTAAAAGGCCAACTCGACTAAAACCCAAAGCATTCGATGGTGATACAGTTCATCCCCAAATCTTCTTCTATGTCACAACCTCAGGAATTCCAGGAATCCCTGAGGATGGACTGCTGGGGACATCCTCACACTAAAAAGCTAAATCACTTCACTAATCTGGATGTGCATGGAGAGAAAATGGTCACATTGAATTCCCTTCCATGACAAATCAAAAAATGGCTCCATAAGGTCAAGGAATCCAAAGAGAATGAGGAACATATTCAGGGTAAGTGCAGGTTGCAAACTCAAAGCAAAAGTAATTCCACATGCACCAGTTACTTAATGCGCACACTAAACTAAAAACCTAGGAATTTAGATTGACTAGATTATTTGCTATCATTCCAGCACCTCTGAGCACATAAAAGGGGCAGTTGAGATGAAATGCTATCACACCCTTTATTCCAGGTTTGTTGGAGTTAGGCTCTCTTCTCCTCCACTGCCTCCAATATATTTTCTGGCAAAAAGACCATGTAGAATCTGTGTTTTATTCTTGAGGGGGTACTATTGAAAGAAAGGAGAAGCAGCAAAAATATGAAATGTTTCTTTCATTTCAAAAGTCCTTGCTGTCCTATTAGCCATCCATAGAAGAAATATGTCATTGCCAAACATGATCAACCTATGCAGGTCAGAACCTACAGTCCTAGCCTAACAGTTCAGTAAACAAAAATTCTATTAATTACCTGTCCTATGATTCCTTTCTTGCTGCCATCCAGAATTGTGCATCACTTTGCATTTTTGTCCTTTGAACCAGTCACCTAAATAAAACATAGCTGTGATAATGTGTTCCGGCATGAGACCTAACTAATAACTCCTAAGGCATTAGGGTCCTTCTTATGCTCTTTACCTTATCTGCATTGTCATTTAAACATTCTTATGAATGCCGGTCACCTTGTGTCTCATTGGCACCCTCCTCACATACTTTCTTAAACCTTTACATTTTTCATGCCTTTCAGATTGCTCTACCATGCAACAACCTGTTTCTTCGGTCTAAAAGCTTCCACATCCTCATCCACACAGCCCTCTCTTGTCATTCTACTCTCTTCAGTAATTTCATATCCTTAATGCTCTTTCTCTTCTTCTCCTCGCACAATGCAAGTCTTTCCTTTCAGGTTCCTTCCATTTGGAAAACAGTTGCCCTTGACTTGTTCCCAAGGAGTACTGTCCACTAGGTCTGCCTGAAAAGGCACTTCTAGCCCCAAATGGTTATGTCATTTACCTTGGTATCGTCACACTTTTTAATTCCTCTCTCGATAACGAATTCAACTGCCAATCTTCTGTTACAACTAGTGTAAAGCGCTGTTGGGAATTCACCTTTCTGTAAATCACTATTCTTCACAAAAACTACCAAAAAAACAACAAAAGAGAAGGATAACAAATCGGAATCCTATGCTGCAATCTCCCTTCTACTCTTCCTGGGGACATTTGTTCTCTTCTGTGGCAATTCTTTATCTAAACGAAAATCCTATACATCTGTCGTCTCCTCACACAATCTCATTTTTCTACAAAATAGTCAGGATATGCTTAAATGGCGATCACTTCACACTTTCCTTGACCTTTATCTTCAAAAGTCACTGCCATCTCTATTTCACCAGGTTTCATTCAGACCACTCGCCACACAATAAGTTTGTGGTGTGTTCAGAATAAAGTCTCTTTCGACACCCTTCTTTCAGGAAGGTTTCTTTACCAGTATTCCACAAACTCAACTGTGTTCCCAACGTACTTTCCTACCGTGAGGATTTCCAGCTGGTTATATTTCTTTCACACTGTCTACATGGGGTGCCTCATCAGTCAAGGACTTATGATTTGTCCCTTACTTACATACGTGTCATCACTCAATTCATACACTCCCTTTCAGACACCCTCTATGTCTTATATATCACACACACTCAACATCATGTCTCGCCTCTAACAGCAAACATGTGTTCAACCACAATCACATCTTATTACCTTTTTCTATCAAGGTTCTTGGACAAACTGATGACTATATTCTAATAACCCAACTCACCCGGACCAGGAAATCGGCACAGGGACGGATAGAATTGTAAGGTAAGAAAAAGTTTCTTACTTATGCAGCTGTTTATTTTCTCTCCGTCCCAGTGATGACTATCCCTCACTTTACAGCAGAACCAGACATTGAATGTGTGAGGAGCTCACCAAAGCAAATCCCTATGACTTAGCACCAGAAAACTTCAGGTTTGCTTAAGAGACAGATAAAAAAGGTCAAACTTAAGGCAAAAGGGTGCATTCAGAGGTACCTGTACCTAATGATGCGCACTACACTGCGAACCTAGGAATTTACAGTTGACTAGACTATTTCCTCATATTCCAAAACCCCAACTAGCACATGAAAGTAGTGTATGGGAAACTGAGATGTAAGATGGGTGGCTAGATTCTCTAATGGTAGAGCTACATTCATTGTCAATCAGTCTGACTCTGTCATGGAAAAACCACTGCAATGCTGGAAGATTACATTCCCAGGTAATAAATACGGCTTTGATGGTCCAGATTCAAGAGGAAATTTTTCTGGACTATGTCAAGTCACAATTTTGTCAATCCAGCAGAAAATCTAATGACCACAGTGATGTCTCCAAGTCAAAGGCATAAACAGTGACAACTGAAACAGACCTCCTTTGTTACCACCATGCCAACTAACTCCCAAAAACTCAAGTCTCCAGATCCCTAGCAAAAACAAACGGTGGTAAGAGGGCAGTTGAGATTAACCGCATTCACACCTCTAGTCTCAAGCTTTCTGTGGAGTTAGGCTTTCTTCTCCGCTCTGCCCCCAGCACACCCTGTCATGTCTACAGTATTTAACTTAAGGGGGTAGCCTGGCTTGAAAGAAAGTGAGAAGCGAAAAAAGATGTCACCTTTCTCTTCCTATCAATACCCTTGTTATTCAATATGGTGTCCACATGAAGATATATGTCATTGCAAAACATATAGCTACGTAATCCAGGAGCACATTATCACAGCTATGCAGGTCTAGACCTAGAGTCCAGCCTGATAGTTATCAGTAATTAATAATTCTATTAATTACCTGTCCTGTGATTCCTTTCTTGCTGCCGTCCACAATATGCGTCACTTTGCATCTTTTCTCTTGGAATCAGCCCCCTAGACAAAAAACAAATAAGTATGAAAATGTATTCCTAGCATGGAGATCCTAACATATAGGGGGACATGTATGAAAACTGTCTAGGTCAAAGATTTTCTTTGTTGCCCATAGCAACCAATCAGCATTCCCCTTTAATTTTGTCAGAGCACTATATGAAATGAAAGATGAGTTCTGATGGTTGCTATGGGCAACAAAGAAAGTCTTAGACCTAGACAGTTTTCCTACATGTGACCTATAATACTCTAAAGGCTCATTCATCAAATGTGCAGAAACCTAGAGCAAGCCAGATTTAAAAGGCCAACTCGACTACAAACCCAAAGCATTCGATGGTGACTACAGTTCATCCACCAAATCCTACTTCTTCATGTCACACTACGGAATTCCAGGAATCCTGGATGGAACTGCTGGGGACATCCTCACACTAAAAAGCTAATATCAGCTGTCCTATTCTGGTGTGCATGGAGAGAAAAGTGGGTCCAAGACACTTGAATTCCCTTCCATGACAAACAAAAAGAGTGGCTCCATAAGGTCAAGGAATCAAAAAGAGAATGAGGAGACATATTCAGGGTAATGTGCAAGGTGCAAACTCAAAGCAAAAAGTGGTACATCCACATGCACCTTACTTAATGACGCACACTAAACTAAAAACCTAGGAATTTAATGTGACTAATATTGCTATCATTCCAGCACCTCAGCACACAAAAAGGGAGGACAGTTGATGATGAAATGCTATCACACCTTTATTCCCAGGTTTTTGTGTGGAGTTAGGCATCTTTCTCCTCCCCCTCTGCCTCAGATATTTTTCTGGCAAAAATAAGAACCATGTGAAGTCTGTAGTGTTATTCCTGTAGGGGGTAGCCTGATTTGAAAGAAAGGGAGAAGCAGCAAAAATATGAAATGTTTCTATTTCATTTCAAAAGTCCGTGCTGTCTTATTAGGCATCCATAGAAGAAATATGTCATTGCCAAACATGATCACACCTATGCAGGTCCAGACCTACAGTCTAGCCTAACAGTTATCAGTAACAAAAAATTCTATTAATTACCTGTCCTATGATTCCTTTCTTGCTGCCATCCAGAATGTGCATCACTTTGCATCTTTCGTCTTTAACCAGTCACCTAGAAATAAAACATAGCTGTGATAATGTGTTCCTGGCATGGGATCCTAACATATAACATCCTTAAGGCATTAGGGTCCTTCTTATGCTATTTTTCTCTGCATTGTCATTATAACATTCGAATAGAATGCGGTCACCTATTGGTCTCTGGCACCCTCCCACCATACTTCTCTTAAAACCTTCTCCCATTTTTCTGCCTCCTCAGATGCTCATTACCATGCAACAACCTGTTTCTTCGTCTAAAAGCATTCCACTGACCTCATCCAAACAGCCCTCTCTGGTCAATCCTACTCTCTTCAGTAATTTTCGATATCCTTAAAATGCCTCTTTCTCTTCTCTCTCCTCCGTTAAAATGCAGTATTTCCTTTCAGGGGTTCCTTCCATTTGGAAAACTAGTTGCCCTTGACTTGTTCTCAATGGAGTATAGTCCACTAGGTCTGCCTGAAAAGGCACTTTAGCACCCAAATGGTTTATGTCATTATACCCTGTGGTATCGTCACACTTTTCTAATTCCTTCTCGTTCAGACGAATTCCAACTGTCCAATCCTTCTGTTACAACTAGTGTAAATGGGCTGTTGGGAATCACCTTTCTTGGTAAATCACTATTCTTCACAAAAACTACACAAAAAACAACAAAAAGAGAAGGATACAAATCGGAATCCCTATGCTGTCAATCTCCCTTCTACTCTTTCCTGGGGACATTTGTTCTCTTCTGTGGCAATTTTTTTAATCTACACGAACAATCTCTATACATCTGTCATCTCCTCACACAATCTCTATTTTTCCTACCAAAATAGTCAGGATATGCTTAAATGGCGATCACTTCACACTTTCCTTGACCTTTATCTTCAAAAGTCACTGCCATCTCTATTTCACCAGGTTTCATTCAGACCACTCGCCACACAATAAGTTTGTGGTGTGTTCAGAATAAAGTCTCTTTCGACAACCACTTTCGAAGTTTCTTTACAAGTTCCAGCAAACTCAACTTGTTACCAACTATCTTTCCTACCTAGTTCCAGACGTTTATTCTTTCCACACTGTCATCACTTGGCTTGCCTTACAGTCAGGACTTATGAATTTGCCCTTATTACATAGTTCATCATCAATCTAATCCATTTCAACACCTCATGTCTTATACTATTCCACACTCAACATTTCATTCTCACTCTATCAGAAACTGTTAATCACATCACTCTCACATACTTTTCTTAAAATTTTGCAATTGATCTATAATCTCTTAACCAATCACCTTCGCCAGGAAAGTTCACAGGTCTATACATAGCTAAGGTAGAAAAATTTCTTTCTTAATCCCACTTTTATTTTCTCTCTTCCCTGTGCTATCCCTCACTTACAGCTTACCAGACATTGATGTCTTATGGACCACCAAAGCTACAATTTGCACCAGAAAACTTAGTTTTGCTAAAGACAGAAAAAAAGGTTCAAATTAAGCAAAACGGCGTGATTCACAGGACCTTTAATCATGTGCAACTTACACTGAATCTGATTTACACGTTGAAGACTATGTCTCATTTCCAAAACCCAAATGCACATAAAACTAGATAGGAAAACTGAGATGTAAAGTGGCTAAATCTCTAATGGTAACTCATTCATTGTCACGGTGACTTGTCCTTGAAATAATTACACTGCAATGCTTGAGTTCCATTCCTCAATAATACTATATTGCTCTAATGTCAGGATCTAATAGGAATTTGACTTCTGACCATTCACAAATTGTCCATCCATTGCCAGGTAAAATGTCAGCCACATAGTATGTTCTCAGCATAAAGTACACTGAACACCCTCATTTGTTTACCAATCCAACTAACTCAAACTAGTCTCCAGTCCAGCAAAAACAAACGGTTTAAAGGCTACTTGAGATCTAACGCATCACACCTTAGTCTCAAGCTTTCTGGTTAGTTCTATCTTCTCCCCCCAGCACCTCTTTACATTATTAAGTAGCCTGCTAAAGAATGGACAAAAAAATGTTCACCTTCTTCCACTATACCTTGTTATCTATTGTGCACAAGATATATATTCAAACAATACACTACCAGAATGCCAGAACATATGAAGTAAGAAGTCTATATGTCATTTATTTTATATCTCCTAGTATTCCTTCCTTGATACCCATTGTGTTTGACTCCTCAAATCCCTTGAATAGCACAACAAAAAACAAAAAATAAAAAATCACAGAAAACATTAGGACTGTAAATGGCATAAAATTCTATAGATTATGACAACAATCCTTTTTAATAGCAACTATAAAATGAAAGATGAGTGATGGTGTATGGGCAAAAAGAAAGTTAGACTAATTATTTTAATCTTGCTTAACAAAGCGCTGTCGAGATAATTCCAGAGACTAAACAACATTGATGGACTGAAACAAAGCATTTCGATGTCAAGTCACAATTCCAATCTGATGAAATAGACTCAGGATCCCTAAGTAAACAGCTGGACCACATAAAATCCCTAATCTCCAAAACAAGTCCTATAGAAAAAAGGTAGGAATCCGTTGAATAACAAAATACACCTATCAGTTTGATGAGACATTTCAGCTAAGCCAGGCAAACTCAGCAAGATAATCACAGCACCTTAAGAAAGGGAAGTGAAAAAAAGATTTACGTATTTGTTTTCCTCCCTGCACCAAATTGGCATAAGAATGATCATTATTCCAGGGGTAGCTGATACCCATAATTTTTTAAAGCTGGTCATGTTAGATGTTTGCACTGAAAAAAAGCAAAATTAAGTTCTTTCTAAAAATTCTTAATTAGGTCCAGTTTCTTACAGCTGCATCAATAAGTGCAACTTTACATGTTAAATCCCTAATCTTTTGTGCTGATGAATTGTGTTCCAATACCTTGATGTCTCATAGCAAATAATCCTAGATACTTTCTGATGCTAACATCTAAGATCTATATGGCTCTGGATCTCACCTACTTTCTAACTCTTCTTTGCATCTAAATCATTAGCATGGAACATTTGTCTCGACTAGCTTTCAACCTCCTCTTCCCCCTCTTTTCATCACATTTTGTCTTCAATTTCCCTTCCTCCCCTCGTATGTCTTCTTTCAGGATTCTCCATTGAAATTGCCCTTCTTTTCCATTATTCCAGCTAAGCTTCTCAGTTTATGAACTTGCATGCTTCAATGATTATTCCATTCATAACCTTCAAATGTATGTTGCATTACTCAACTTTCAAACTACTCGCAAAAGAATTCAACTTCTGTCATGTATCTTGGATCATTTTATCTTTAAATAAAAAAAACAAATCATGCTCCATCTCTATTCCATTATCTGGACTTGTCCTTCCATTTTAACTTACATCTGCATCTCTTATTCACATTCTTCCTCCATACAATATTGGTCATCATTCCTCCTTTCTTCAAGTAGGATCTATTACCATTCCAAACATCCAACATATATGGTCTTATTCTCCTTCACTTCTCAAGTCTTATGTTCCAAAACTGTGTCCATTCTTCACTTGTCCTAGCTTTTCTTAATTCTGTGCTCACACGTCTATTCCCTTATTACGTTCACATTCTAAATATATAATTTACCCACTAACAATCGCAAACAAATTGTAACAAAAGTTTCTATCTTTATCTTTTTCTCTGGCATTCTATCCCACTTCAGAAACCACATTAAGATGAAGGACAAAATCCTAACTTTAGTCCGTAAATTGGTTTCTTCGAACAGATAAAAGTATAAGGCAAGGAACCCTACATCTATGAGGTCAGTAAAGATAAAGTTCATGAAGTATTCCATATTCCAAACCACTGCCATAATAAGAACTGGATTTAAGTTGCTGATTCTCAATGAACATACATTTATTGTATGGATCTGTATGAAAGACTGCAATCATTAATTCCAAGTAATAATTGCTTGTTGGAGACAAGAGAAATTATTCTGATATAAATACTTTTGTAATCAGAGGAAATTATGCAATATGTCTCCAATAGCATAGAGGAAATGAAACACCTTGTTCTCCACCAGCAACAACACTAAACAACCTTTCACCAGCAAAACCAACGTAAAGTCAGATTAAAACCGGTTAACATCTAAAGCTTGATAGGCTCTTTCGTGCCAGCCCCCTTCCACAGTTACTACAGGTACTTAGAACTGGAAAAAAGAGCAATTCATCTATACCTTTTTATTATTAGTCCAAGTATGTATTGAAAATATATCAGATTTGGTATCTAACAAATAAATTATCTTTTCCCATTGCTTGATTTCAGCACCAAAAAAAAATATATTTCAATAATAGAAGAGCAAATTTTGTCATAACATCCATCTTATTTTGAGCTTAGAGAAGTGTCTATGGTCTGGCACAAACTGCCTAAGTTTTCTTAGTATTTGATTATATCACTGCACTTATCATGTACAAGATTCATAAATACAACACTTGCAGAAACGGATATCTGTATGGCATCTCCCAAATATCTGTCCCAATTGTTCGGAAATGGGTACAGATCTCTACAAATAAATTGCCCATACAGAATAAAATGAGGGAATCAGAATCAGTTCCAAACAAACAATGTCATCCAGACAAACTAAGACAAATAACGAATAATGATGAATTGATCTCACCAGTTATGCTTAATAATTCAATTATCAGAGTATTTTGATAACAACCACGATCAATTACTATTCAATGATAGTCTGTATGCATCTGAATGCTACTAAAAAAGTGACATCTATTGAATGTCTGATAAGTGCTCGCATAAAGAAATTCATGAAATCCTATGCATAAGACTATGCCACATATGCAAAGAATTATAATCTGCCTAATTATACAAAATACACTTTGTCTTTGACGCTCAAATCTATCATTAAATGTGTCGGCTAGATCTAAAATAACATCAGTAGGGTCCTTATGTTCTCTATTTCTTAAGTTAGTAATAGACTTTGTCTCTTGCCACACATTAAATCTTGTTTCTCCTACATTTTAAACTCACATTTTTTTCTCAATAGCTTTCATACACTGTCATCGTCATTTATACTTTCAATTCAACATCTAAATCTTTCTTTCATTCCCTCTAAATTCCTTTCGGTTCCTCCATGAATAGCCTTGCTGTTAATATTAACTATTCTCATGTCCATGCCCATTATTCGTCATTACCCTTTTTACTTATTCTTCTCTAGACATCTTCCACCTTCTACATTTAAATTCTTTAACTTATTGGATCATTTCTTCAATCACTATCTAAAAAAATACATCGATCCTATGCTCAATCTCTATCTTTGGGCTTTTCTTCTTCATTTTTAATTACAAATTCTCTTGAATTTCTTCCCAACTTTTCCTCATTATCGGTTCTTCATGATATTCTCTTCCGACTATCTCAACTCCTTACTTTCCCCTTTATTCAACTGACTAATTTTGTTAATAACCTTCGAACCCTTCTTTTGTATCTTAAAATCAAACCATGTTTCCATTTCTTCCGTATTCAGATTTCTTCTCTTCGTTCCTATAAGACTTTATTTTCCCTTACTTATTTCATACCAATTATAATCTTTGACTCACTTTCTTATAACACAATCTACTTCACTTCCCTACACAATTTTAACCACAATACACATCACCTTTCACATCTAAAATGTACTTATCTATCATCTTCCAGATCCCAGAATAGATTATATCAAGTTTCATACTAAATTTATCTTCCTAGTAAAATACACTTTAAGCTGAATTATTCAGCCCCTAACATTCTCCTTACACAAAACAGTGTAACACAATAAAACCACTTAGTAGAAGTCAGGTCTGACAATAAACGCAAACTAAATAAAGTCTAAATTTCCAACATCAAACAATACAACAATCCTCCAAACCTTGCAAAAATGAAGGTAGATAGTAGATTAAGGTACACTTATGTAATATCTACAGGAAAAATGACAGGAGTTCATTCCAAGTAATAAACTGTTATGTGGAAAGAGGAAATTTTTGAAGAGTCACATTTGTTCGGAGGAAATGAATGACCACAGGTTTCATAATCAGGCATAAATACAACTAACAGACTTCCTTTTCCAATGCAATATCCAAACAACCATTCTCGCAAAAACAAATTGGAGGGAGTAGAACCGCGATTCACTTAGTCTATTTCTGGAGTTAGGCTTTCTTCTCCGCTCTGCCCCCAGCACACCCTGTCATGTCTACAGTATTTAACTTAAGGGGGTAGCCTGGCTTGAAAGAAAGTGAGAAGCGAAAAAAAGATGTCACCTTTCTCTTCCTACTCAATACCCTTGTTATTCTATTAGGTGTCCACAGAAGATATATGTCATTGCAAAACATATAGCTACGTAATCCAGGAGCACATTATCACAGCTATGCAGGTCTAGACCTAGAGTCCAGCCTGATAGTTATCAGTAATTAATAATTCTATTAATTACCTGTCCTGTGATTATTTCTTGCTGCCGTCCACAATGTGCGTCACTTTGCATCTTTTCTCTTGGAATCAGCCCCCTAGACAAAAAACAAATAAGTATGAAAATGTATTCCTAGCATGGAGATCCTAACATATAGGGGGACATGTATGAAAACTGTCTAGGTCAAAGATTTTATTTGTTGCCCATAGCAACCAATCAGCATTCCCCTTTAATTTTGTCAGAGCACTATATGAAATGAAAGATGAGTTCTGATGGTTGCTATGGGCAACAAAGAAAGTCTTAGACCTAGACAGTTTTCTTACATGTGACCTATAATACTCTAAAGGCATCATTCATCAAATGTGCAGAAACCTAGAGCAAGCCAGATTAAAAGGCCAACTCGACTAAAACCCAAAGCATTCGATGGTGACTACAGTTCATCCCCAAATCCTACTTCTTCATGTCACACTCACGGAATTCCAGGAATCCCTGATGGATGGAACTGCTGGGGACATCCTCACACTAAAAAGCAAAATCAGCTTTCCCTATTTCTGGCTGTGCAGGGAGAAAAAAGTGGGGTCACAGTGAATTCCCTTCCTTTGACAAAAAAAAGAGGGGCTAAAAAGGGGTCAAGGAATCAAAAGAGAATGAGGAGACATTTCGGGGTTAAGTGCAAGGTGCAAACCCCCAAAGAAAAAGGGGTACTTTCACATGAACCGTTACTTAATGACGCACCCCAAAACTAAAAACCTAGGAATTTAGTGTGACTAGAGTATTTGCTATCTTTTCCAGCACCTCAGCAACATAAAAGGGGGGCAGTTGAGTGAAATGCAACCCACCCCTTTTTTTCCCCGGGTTTTGTGTGGAGTTAGGCTCCCTTCCCCTCCCCCTCTGCCCCCCAGAATTTTTTTTTGGAAAAAAAAGACCATGTAAAATTCTTTTGTTTTATTTTGGGGGGGTTTACCCTAAACTTAAAAGAAAGGGAGAACACAAAAAATATAAAAATTTTTTTCTTTTCTTTTCAAAAGTCCTTGCTGTCCTATTGGGAAACCAAAAGAAGAAATAGGGTCTTTCCCAAAAACATGATAAACCTTTGCAGGCCCAAGCCCTTTCCAGTCAACCAAACATTTATCAGTAAAAAAAAATTTTCTTTTAAATTACCGGGCCCCTTATGATTCCTTTTTTCTCCCATCCAAATGTGCATCATTTTGGGCTTTTTTTTGGGCTTTGCCAGCCCTAGAAATAAAACAAGTTTAAAAAAGTTTTTCCGGGCAGGGGAGATCCAAAATAAAACACCTAAAGCTTTAGGGTCCTTCTTATGCTTTTTTCTCTTTTGCTTTGGGCCCATTATTTTAACTCATATAAATGGGGTCCCCTATAGGGGTCTCTGGAAACCCTCCTCCCCCATACTTTTTTTAAAAACCCTTTTCCCCTTTTTCCCTCCCTCCTCGATTGCTCTTTTACCATGCAAAACCTGTTTCTTCCGGTCAAAAAAAGCTTTCCCTGTCCTATCCACACAGCCCTCCGGGTTCTTTTCCTTTTCCTCTTCAGTAATTTCCGCTATCCTTAAATGCCTTTTCTTTCTCTTCCCCCGCTAAAAATGCAGTTTTTCCCTTTCGGGGTTTCCCTTTCCCAAATTTGGAAAACTAGTTGCCTTTTGGGACTTTTTCCCCAAAGGAGTACTGTCCACTGGGTTTCCTCCCCTTAAAAAGGCACTCTAAAACCCAAAATGGTTTATTTTAAATTATACCCTTGGGGGTATCGTCCCCACTTTTTTTAATTTCCCTTTCTCGTTCGGGAAATTCCAACGGGCCCAAAACCTTCTTTTTAAAAACTAGGAAAAGGGGCTTTTGGGGAAATCACCTTTCTTGGTAAATCAAATTCTTCACAAAAAAAAACACAAAAAACAACAAAAGAAAAGGATAAAAAATCGGAATCCCTAGGGCGTCAATCCCCCCTTCTACCCCTTTCCTGGGGACATTTTTTTCTCTTCTGGGTTTTTTTTTTTAATCTACACGAAAAATCTCTATACTCGGGTCATCCCCTCACACAATCTCTTTTTTTCCTTTCCAAAATACCCGGGATATGCTTAAAGGGGCATCACTTCACATTTTCCCTTGCCCTTTTTATCTTCAAAAGTCACGGGCCTTCTTTTTTTTCCCCCCAGGTTTAAATTTCAGCCCACTCGCCACACAAAAATTTTGGGTGTGTTCAGAAAAAAGTCCCCTTTCGACACCCCCCTTTTCGGGAAAGGGGTTTTTTCCCATATCCCCCACAAACTCAACTGTTTTCCCCAAACGTATTTTCCCCTCCGGTGATTTTTTCCCGGGCTGGTTATATTTCTTTAACCCGCCCTACATGGGGTGCCTCATCAGCCCAAGGGACTTATGATTTGGGTCCCTTATTTAAACATACGTGTCTTTCACCCCAATTCATACACCCCCTTTTCAACACCCCCCTATGTCTTATTTTCACCACCCCTAAAAACATCTGTCTCGCCCCCTTAACAGCAAACTTGTGTTAAAAACCCAAAATCACATCTTATTCCCTTTTTTTCTATCAAGGTTTTTGGGAAAAACCTAAATGACTATATTCTAATTAACCCAACTCACCCGGCCCAAGGAAATGGGGACAGGGACGGATAGTTTTGGGTAAGGTAAGAAAAAGGTTTTTTAAACTTAGCGCTGTTTTTTTTCTCTCCGCCCCAGGGGATGCCCTCCCCTTTCATTTTAAAACAGAACCGCCCATTGAATGTTTGAGAGCTCACCAAACAAATCCCTATGACTTAGCCACCAGAAAAACTTCTTTTTTGGGCTTAAGGGGAAGATAAAAAAGGGGCAAACTTAAGGCAAAAGGGTGCTTTCCCGAGGTACCTGTACCTTAAAGATGCGCACTACAATGCGAAACCTAGGAATTTACAGTTGACAAACTATTTCCTTTATATTCCCAAAAACCCCAAAATAGACAGGGAAAAAAATGTATTGGGGGAAAATGAATGTAAAGGGTGGTAGATTTTTAATGGTAGACTACATTCATTGTCAATCAGTTGCCCCTTTCATGGAAAAAAACCCCTGAATCTGGAATTACATTTCCCCAAATAATAAAATACTGGATTTGTATGGTCCAGGAATCAAGAGGAAATTTTTCTGGACTATGTCAAGTCACAATTTTGTTAATCCATGGCAGGAAAATGCTAATGACCCCCGTTATTTTCTCCCCAAATCAAAGGCATAAACAGTGACAAAAATGAAACAGACCCCTTTTTTTCCCCCATGCCCCCCCCAAATAACTCCCAAAAAAAATCAAAATCTCCAGATCCCTAGCAAAAACAAACGGTGGAAGAGGGGAGTTGAGATTAACCGCATTTCACCCCCTCCCAGTCTCAAAACTTTCTGTGGATTGGCTTTTTTCTCCGCTCTTTCCCCACACACCCTGTCCTGTCTACCGTATTTAACTTAAGGGGGGGAGCCCGGGTTTTAAAAAAAAAGTGAGAAGCGAAAAAAATGCACCTTTCCTTTCCTCTCAATTTCCCTTTTTAAAACTATTAGGTGTCCCCCAGGAAAAAATATGCCCTTTGCAAAACATAAAAGCTACGTAATCCAGGAAACAATTTTCACCGCTATGCAAAGGGCTAGACCTAGGGGTCCAGCCGATAGTTATCAGTAATTAATAATTTTATTAATTTTGTCCTGTGATTATTTCTTTTCGGGCCCTCCACAATGTGCGTCACTTTTATCTTTTCTGTTGGGTTTTACCCCCCAACAAAAAAAAAAAAAAGTATTTAAAATGTTTCCTAGCATGGAGATCCTAAAATATTGGGGACATGTATGAAAACTGTCCAGGTCAAAGTTTTTTTTTGTTCCCCTAGCAACCAAACAGCCAAACCCCCTTTTAATTTTTTTCAGGCACTATATGAAAAGAAAGAAAGAGTTTTGATTTTTGCTATGGGCAAAAAAAAGAAAGTCTTAGAAATAGACAGTTTTTTTTACATGTGACCAAAAATACTCAAAAAGGGTCCCTTCATCAAATCTGCAGAAAAAAGAGCAAGCCCGATTAAAAAGGGCCAACTGACTAAAAAAAAACCCAAAACATTCGATGGTGATACAGTTTCATCCCCCCAAAAAACCCACTTCTTCATTTTCACACTCAGGAATTCCCCGGAATCCCGATGGATGGGGAAATGCTGGGGACATCCTCAACTAAAAAGCTAAATCAGCTTTTCCCTATTTTGGCTGTCATGGGGGGAAAAAATGGGGTCCCGCAGTAATTTCCCTTCCCTGCAAACAAAAAAAGGGGGCTATTAAGGTTCCCAAAGGAAAAACAAAAAAAAAAAGAATGAGGAAAACATTTTTTCAGGGTAAGTGCAAGGTGCAAACTCCAAGCAAAAAGGGGGAAAAAAAACCACATGCCAAACCCTTACTTTTAAAGACGCACACTAAATTTAAAAAACCAAAGGGAAATTTTGATGTTACTAGAGTATTTGCTATATTCCAAACACCCAGCAGCACAAAAAAGGGGGGGAGTTGAGTGAAAAGCTTCACACCCTTTTTTTCCCCGGTTTTTTGTGGGGGTTAGGCTTCTTTTTCCCCCCCCCTTCCCCCAGATATTTTTCTGGGAAAAAAGCCATGTGAAGTCCTTTTCGTTTTATTCTTTAGGGGGGACCCGATTTTAAAGAAAGGGGGAAGCAGCAAAAAAATAAATGTTTTTTTCATTTCAAAATTTCCTTTCTGTCCTTTAGGCATCCCCTTTGAAGAAATTGTCATTGCCAAAAAATGATCAAACCTATGCAGGTCAAGCCTACAGCTAGCCTAACCCGTTTCAGTAACAAAAAATTCTATTAAATTTTCCTGGGCCTATGATTCCTTTTTTGCTGCCATCCAAAAATTTGCTTCCCCTTTGCTTTTTTTGTCTTTGAAAACCCGTTTACCTAGAAAAAAAAACATAGCTTTTGAAATTTGTTCCTGGGATGGGGGAAAACCTAACTTTTTAAATCCCTTTAAGGGAAATTTTGGGGCCCTTTTTATGCTCTTTTTCTCTCTGCTTTTTCATTATAACATTCTTTTTTTGAAAAGGGTCCTATAGTGGTCTTTGGCCAAACCCCCTCCTTTACCAACTTTTTTAAAAACCTTTTTCCCAAATTTTTTTGCCTCCTTTTGATTGCTCCAAATTTCCCTGCAACAACCTGTTTTCCCTTTCCCGGGCTAAAAACTTTTCTGTCCCCCATCCACACAGCCCTCCTGGTCATTCCCCACTCTCTTCGTTAAAAACCCACTTTCCTTAAAATTTCCTCTTTCCTTCTCTCTCCCCCCGCTACAAAGCAGTCTTTCCTTTCAGGGGTTCCTTCCATTTGGAAAAAATTTGTTGCCCTTGACTTTTTTCCCAAAGGAGTAATGTCCACTAGGTTGCCTGAAAAGGCACTCTAGCCCCCCAAAAGGTTTATGTCTTTTTACCCTGTGGAATTTGTCCCCACTTTTCTAATTTTCCCTTTTGTTCGACGAATTCCAAATGTCCAATTTCCTTTTTGTTACAAAATAGTGTAAATGGGGTGTTTGGGAAAAACCACATTTCTTTTGTAAAAACACTATTCTTCACAAAAACTACACAAAACAACAAAAAGAGAAAGGTTTCAAATTTGGAAAACCTATGCTGTCAATCTCCCCTTTTACTCTTTTCCCGGGGCCCTTTTTTTTTCTTTTGTGGCAATTTTTTTTAAAATTTTTCGAATAATCTCTATTTCAAACTGGGCATCTCCCCACACAATCTCTTTTTCCCACCAAAAAAGTCGGGGTAGGGTTAAAAAGGGGATCACTTCACACTTTTTCCTTGGGCCTTTACTTCAAAAGTCACGCCATCTCTATTTCACCAGGTTTCATTCCCGACCCCTCGCCCCACAATAAGTTTGTGGGGTGTTCAGAATAAAATCCTTTCGGGGCACCCTTCTTTCAAAAGGGAAAGGTTTTTTTAAACCCGTATTCCACAAAATCAAAATGGGTTCCCAAGAACTTTCCCACCGGGGAGGATTTCCCGCTTTTTATTTCCCTTTCCCCATGCTACATGGGGGGGCCTCATCAGTCAAGGAATTATGATTTGTCCCCTTTCTTACATACGTGGGCTCCCCTTTAATTCATACATCCCTTTCAGACACCCTCTATGTCTTAAAATTTTCACACACCCCAAAATCATTTTCTGCCTCAAAAGCAAACATGTGTTCAACCAAAAAAAAAAAAAAAATCAATTTATCCCTTTTTCTATCAAGGTTTTTGGGACAAACTGATGACTAATTCTAATAACCCCCAACCACCCGGACCGGGAAAATCGGCACAGGGAGGGTAGAATTAAGGGAAAAGAAAAATTTCTTACTTAGCAGCTGTTTTTTTCTCCCGTCCCGGATGACTATCCCCCATTTTAAACAGAAAACCGACATTGAAGGTGAGGAGCTCACAAAACAAATCCCTATGACTTAGCACCGAAAACTTCAGGTTTGTTAAGGACAATAAAAAAGGTCAAACTTTAACAAAAGGTGCATTCGAGGGACCTGACCTAAAGAGCGCACTACACCGAACCTAGGAATTTTCAGTTGACTGACTATTTCCCATATTTCCCAAAACCCCCAAATACACATGAAAAAGTGTATGGGAAACTGAGATGTAAGATGGGTGGCTAATTTCTAATGGTAAGCAATTTTTGTAATCAGTCTGATTGTCCCTGGAAAAACCCCTGCAAAGCTGGGGATTCACATTCCCCAAATAATAAAATACTGGCTTTGTATGGTCCAGGAATCAAGAGGAAATTTTTCTGGACTATGTCAAGTCACAATTTTGTCAATCCAGGGCAGGAAAATGCTAATGACCACAGTGATGTCTCCAAGTCAAAGGCATAAACAGTGACAACTGAAACAGACCTCCTTTGTTACCACCATGCCAACTAACTCCCAAAAACTCAAGTCTCCAGATCCCTAGTTAAAACAAACGGTGGGTAAAGGGGGAGTTAGATTAACCGCATTCCACCTTATTCAAACTTTTGTGGATTAGGCTTTTTTCTCCCTCGCCCCCACACCCCTGTCATGTTACGTTTTAACTTAAGGGGGGGGCCCGCTTGAAAAAAAGTGAGAAGCAAAAAAAAAAATGCCCTTTTTCTTTCCCCACCAATTTTCCCTTTTTATTCTATTATTTTCCACAAAGAAATGTCATTGCAAAACATATATTAACCC
>JAODAL010062085.1:0-19943 GCA_025379985.1 Phyllomedusa bahiana | reverse complement strand
GAAAGGAAACCTTTTATTTTGTTTAGATTCTTCCACCAACCGCATTTCACAGGTATTCGCAAGAAACATTTCAGTTTCTAATCCTAGTTGGCGGGTAGGAAATTAGAGGGTTTTTAAGAATAGCTGTGATTTGCCTTTTTTTAATAAGAGACTTTCCAAACTCTTCCATACCTTCTCAATATTTTATCTTTCTGAACATGGAGCGAAATGCAGTGGTAAGCAAGCAAAGAGGGGGGTAGGACATGGAGGTAGAGGTACGAGAGAAGGTGCTCCTTCCATTTGCTGGCGACAACACGCAAGCCATGGATCGTCGGTTGCAGGACCTCAGGGCTGTCAGCACTGGTCAGAGCCTGTGAATCTCAGTAACGAACAGCGTCGCCAATCCTGTCCTTCATGGTTTAATGCAACCTGCATCCAGCAGTCTTACCTCCTCGTCCTCCAGTCACGGCCACAAATGTGTCATCAGCATCATCACATCCGTCTAACATGAAGCGAAGGCAGCCCAAATGTCACTCGTGTACCCACCACTGTGGATAATCCATTTTCTGAAGACCTCTTTGTTTGACAAAATGCGGTTGGGGTCAGAAGGCATGTTAAAAGATCAAGAGGCCCAAAAGAGGTGATTTTGTCTGCTCTGACGTCCAGTTACTGATGCCATCAGGAGGAGGGGAAGGAACCCGGGTCAATCCCGGGCGGTCGCAACGCCTTGCAGTGCCTCTTGCTTGTAGCCTGCAGCTCTTGGATGCAGAATTTTCAGGAGGGACCAGTCACCTTGTTTTTGATGATGATGATGACGACATTGCGGATCCAACGTGGTCCTTTTCAGCAGAATTTGCTTGCAGCGCTAATCACTGGACGAGGAGGAAGAGGATGGGGTCACTACGGTCCCGCCTCAAAAAAGGGAGAGGGGGGTCGCAGAAGTCCCTGATTTTGATTCCGCCACCCCACGGTCAGCGCAAACCCCGCTCTCTCGTTTATCGCCGTCAAAAAGGTCCAGGGCTTCTCATGCCCGGGCCTTCTTTGAGCAAGCCTCTGATTCCCCAGCGATGTCATATGCCGCCTTTGCCGTAAACGCATCAGTAAAGGCAAGAATCTTAGGTGTTTTTAAACCCCCACCAACATGTCTAGTCACATGCAGCAAATGCATGAGTTGATATGGAGGCAACCCCTTGGCAAAAAAAAGGCCCGACTGAGCCGGGGTCTCCCAAACCCCTGTCACATCCTCTGTCTCGCCTCCCCTCCTCCGCCACCACCAGCTGCCCATGTCTCTCAGAGTCATGATCATGGATCAGCCTCCGCTTCAGCCTCCACCGTTGCCCGGGGTACCACCAGCACCACCAGAGACCCATCCTTTCCCCTTCTCCTTCCACCAGTTTGACGACCTGCACGCCGTACCGTGGCCCGTCTAGCAGCCCGCCTTCTGTCGTCCAGGGTGGGGAGCAGAAGAAACACTTTAACCCAAACCCTCCCTAAGCCAAAAGCATGAATGTCGGCATTGCCAGGGCTTTGGCCTTGGAAATGTTTGGCCTTTTCCGTCTGGTGGACACAGAATGGGTTTTCCGCCACGTCATGGCCCTTGCCTGCCCCCCAAATACCAAGATGCCGACAGCATTTCTTTGCAGAAAAGCCGTCCCCCTGCCCTGGCTAGCCACGTGTCCCATCATAGAAAATTTTCAAGTGCGTTGTTCCCCCCTGCATCTGTGGTCCCGGAAAAGTCCATCAGAACCCACCGACACCATGGACTAGTAAGCACGGCCAAGCCGCTATATCTCGTGTGACAGCTCACAGGGTGAGCTTTTGGGTGGATGTCCTCTGGGGTGACTGCTCCCAGGCTTGGGTGGCTCCACACCCGCTCTTCAAACTGCAGGGAAAATGGTGCAAGGGTTTCTTTCCCCAAGGTCCCTCTGGTGGGCCATCACGTTGCCCAGAGAAACCAGGCCGTGTTATGAAAATTAATCTGTCTTGGAGACCCGTCCCACAAACAGGTCAGGAGCTGTGGACGGATTCCTCCGCAACGAGACCAAATTGCGCTGGCTGGGTTGCCAAGAACTCCTTGTGCCCCAGGAAAGGTGGTGTGCGATAAAGGGCTAAATCTGCTGGCCCCCCCTTAAGATCTTTGGGGCTGGACAAACCCCCTTCCCTGGCACATGTCATGAACCTTGTCGTACAAAAATTTTCTAAAGAGCCCCCCGGGGTCTGGATCCTGCTGAGGGAAAGGGTCGAAGTCTAAGTTCGCACCCTTTCCCCCATTCGCACCCCCGCTTTCGCTCGCCCAGCTGCGTTTTAACGTCGCTCGGCCTCCCCCGTCAAACCGGTCCATTTTGGCGTGAAACGCTGAATTCCACCCTCCCCCTGCTCCCGCAGCGCAATCCATTACGCATCGAAGTGCCATGGCTTGAAGGCGGTGCGGACCTCGGGTGTTGACCCCGAAGTGAGGCAGGTGGAAAAAGCTCTGCACCATCCTTGCCATTTTGAAAAAAGCCCCCAAAATGGTCAGTGCGGAAATGCCCTTGTCAGCTAGCTTTTTGGGGGATTTAGTTCTGGAACGATCGTTGGACATCTGAAAAACAGGGCGCCGCGACGGAGGGGGGACGGAACAAGAGGGACACGGAAACCTTTCTTTCCGTCAAATCCACAAGGCCCGACAGTTTCAAAATTTCATCGGTCTTTAAATTAGGCAGTGGTTCGGGGTCCAGAGCTAGTGCAAGGTGGCGCATCACTCTCAGGGTGCATCATCTCAGGCAAGTCAGAGCTGTGTTGAAGCTGTGCAAGAGGCCCAGCGTAGGAGGAGGAAAAGGTATTTCCTAGACCCCGGGACGTTACCGACTTTCCCTGCCTTGGAAAGAGGTTGGGCGCGAATTTGAGGCGGAGGAGGAAGATGAGGAAGATCAGTTTGCTAGTGCCCCTAACCCAGGGGCCCTTGGGAAATCAAGGCTCCATCTCTCACATGAGTGCTTGGATGCTCCATTTCCTCCAACATGATCCTCGCATTAAGGCCATCAAAATGAACAACAGTTACTGGGTGGCCACCTCCTGGATCCCCGGAAACAAAACAAAACTCAGCACTTTCCTTCACCCACCCAAATAGGGGAGTAAAATGCAGGAAAATGGAGACCTTGCTGATTGATCAACTGGAGACTTCTGGTGCGTCTGCTTCACGTTCCCCAAATGTCAGGGTGGAACAACATCAGCA
This sequence comes from Phyllomedusa bahiana, assembly GCA_025379985.1. NCBI lineage: Eukaryota > Metazoa > Chordata > Amphibia > Anura > Hylidae > Phyllomedusa > Phyllomedusa bahiana. Next base: position 16,750 of record JAODAL010062085.1, on the reverse strand, counting down.
CGTGACAGCAGTAGAGTGCCAAGTAGCCGTAGCGGCAGCAGCGGGCAAGGTGGCAGAAGCCTAATGGGGTGACCTCTGGCAATCTTTGTTTACCACCTCACCAACGCATGCAATGCAGGGCACACATCCAACACACAGAGACCAGTTTTAGATCATGGTGCAGGGACTATCGGGGTCTCAACACCGATGTTTTTGTATGTGTTCCGGACCCAATTTGACTTCTGGGTATCCAAAATGGACGATGGCCCGAGCTGGCTTGCCACGCCATAGAGGTGTTGTCCTTCCCCGTAGCCAGCGTCATATCTGAGTGGACCTTCAGCACAGCTGGAGGGGTCATTACAGACAAACGCATCCGGCTTTCCACAGATAATGGGATCGTTTGACTTTCATCAAGATTAATCAGGCATGGATCTCTGATGATGTTGTGGCCCCCCAATTGGCCAAAGGGCACCGATTAGTTGCCGGTCTACTTCACATTCCTCTTCAAACAGAAATGGTCCTCTTGAAAAATGTTTTTTAAATGATCATTTCTTACTGCAATTTTTTATTCTCTTTTCCCAACAGTTCATTTTGCTGGTTTTGCTGTGAGGGACTGTAAAAGACAGCAAGGTTCATGACACACCGTATTCCTTTTACTCCTTTATCTTTTAAAAAGTTTTCGCATTGTCAATGGTTTTGAGGTCATGTTGCTGTGAGAAACAACAATAATCATGGTCCTTTTCGGGAAAAAGAAATGTGGCTTTAAGTGGCATTTTCTCCCTCACAATTTTTAACAGTGGCTGAGAAGTCATTTTTTTATAATTTTTTGGGCATGCGGCCTTTGAAATTTCAGCAATACTCAGGTCCTATTATAAAAAAAAAAATTGTTTTTTAACAGACATTTGTTCTTTCAAAAATTGTAAAAGTGGCTAAAGGGTCATGCTTTAAATTTTTTTGGGGGCTTTTTGTTTTTAAAAAGCAGCTATGCTCGGCCTATTAAAAAAAAAAAATTTTGGGTTTAACAGACATTTGTTTTCCCCAATGCCCAAAGTGGTAAGGGTCATGCTTTGTTTTTTTTGGGGGATTTTGCTTTGAAATGCAGCTATCACAGGCCCTTTTTAAAAAAAAAATGTTTTTTTAACAACATTTGTTTTTCCCCAATTGTCAAAAGGGGCTAAAGGGTGATGGTTCTGTCAGAAACGGAAAATTTGGTGGACATTTTTTAAGGAACAATTTTGCAAATTGATTTTTTTTGAAGACTATAACATATATAATCCTTATTGAGACAACATTTAATACAATAAAAAAAGAGAAACAAAAGGACATGGTGGGATTCCTCTATTTTAAAAATTTGTTTTTCTAGAATTAAAATAACTAAAAAAAATTGCTGAAAAATAGCTGGTAAAAAAATTCTCGAATTGTACAAGGGGGGACAGGGAAAATTGACCAGATTAGGTTATTCAGAGGGGCATGGGGTATGGACACGGCAGAGAAAAAGTACAAGACAATTTCCCCCGCACATTGAGTAAAAAAAGAAAAAGAATGCCAAAAAAAGGGCACCCGGGGGAACAGGAGCGTTAACCACCATATTTCCAAATGAAACTCAATTGGTCCGCACTCATATGGAGAGCAAGCGCAACCAGGAAAAGGGGCGTATAAGTCAGTGAAAAAAAATGGTGGTTGAAAGACCCTATTTCCCGGGACTTTTTAATCTGTGGGTCAAACAGGTTTAATGGTCATTCTGCGGGACAGGAAAAATATGTTTAAAGTCCCTTCAACTAAAATGGTGGGTTTAAAGACTCCTTTTCCCCACTTTTTAAAATTTTGGGGGGGGAAAAGGTTTTGTGGTCATACTGCGGTCCAGGAAATTTTACAATGTCCAGTTCAACAAAATGGTGGTTGAAAGACTCCTTTTTCCCCCGGCACTTTTTAAATGTGGGTGTCATGCAGGTTTGGGGGGTAGCTTGGCCCGGAAAAGGTTATCAATGTCCAGTGAAACTAAAAAAAGGGGGGTTTTTAAAGACTCCTTTCCCAGCACTTTTGAATCTGGGGGTCATGCAGGTTTGGGGTCATGCTGTGGCCAGGAACATGTATATTCAATGTCCAGATCAACTAAAATGGTGTGAAAGACTCCTCTTCGGCACTTTTAAATCTGGTGGTCATGCAGGTTTTGGGGCTTCATTGCTGCGTTCCAGGACAGGGATATGGTCCAGTTCAAGTAATAAATGATGGTTCAAAATCATACTGCATTCTGGAACTTTTTAATTTTTGGGTGATGCTGGTTTAAGGGCCATGCGGTGGTTACAGACAGGGATAGTGGATAATGGTCTGTGATTTTATTTCTGTGGCTTTTATAACCTAAGTGTGTTGCCTAATGTAGCACGTTTCATTTGACTGTTGTGGAATGTTAATTACAGCTTCTCCAGCCCTGTTTGGGTGTAAGAATATGTAGGTGTTGTTGATCTCCCATAGATTAATGGTATCGCTCATAATCGACCACTCACTATCCGACTATATTGTCGATGATGGCCCGTTTTGTGGGCGGGCGGGGGGGGGGGGTCGACTATCGACATGCGACGGATGCGAGGCCAACGCAATCGCTCAGCACTACTCAGTACCCCTTGAGGAAGCGGACTATTGCGAAACGCGTGTCAGGGTTGGCAATCGGGGCTCTTTCACTGGTAAAGTCACTAGTCATTATGTCATTATGATCTCCTAAATTACTTAGAGCTTGCACTGATGTAGTCTAATGGTGACACCTATATAGTATACTTGTATTGACGAGATAGTAATGGGATATCCCCATGTGGAAATTCATACAAGTAGGAAATTTGAATAAGGCTGTACCAAACATATGTATGTTTTGTTTGGGCTGTGTATATATATTTTGAGACTTTGGTGTACTTTATATTTAATTACATTACATCTATTACTATTATACAGTGTTTGTGACTATGCACTTGCCTATTTTTTCGACTTTTTATGGACACTTCAATTTTGTATGCTACCTTTTACATATGTTATCAATAAAATATATTACCTTTTTACCATATACTCTCTAAATTTCTGTGTTGTTAGAATTTATGCCTAAGGAGAGTGGTTTAATAGGGGATAGGGGACCATAAATATATGAGGCTCAGCCGGTGCAGCTGTTGTAGACTTAGACCTATTTATAATATGGTATGAGGGTATATCCACAGTGACTGTCATCCTCTGACAATCCTTTTTAAGGTAAAAAAATGGATATATATACTGCTGTGAATTGTGGGCAAATCTTAATATTCAAGGTGCAATTTGTGCACACTAATGAAGAGCTGAGCTTTTGAGGTAATAATGTTTGGAATTATGACTAAGCTTTTAAAATTGTAAACTGTGACTGACACAAATAATATAATGAGATGGCATTTATGATTAACTAATTAATTTATCAAAATCTCTTTCAATTCTCGCTTTAAACAAGTTTTGTCATCTGATGTGACATAATGTAGCACCAAGTTTCAGCCAAGATCTTAGAGACTACCCCAGAAATTTGACTTGTGTAAAACTTTGCAGCACAAGGTTTGTTCTTTGATTTGGTAAACTATAAAAAAATAAGTACCTTCTGAAACATCAAAGAGTCTCATAGATTGCAAATATGTCTTGCTCAAAATATAGTTTGACAAACCCTGTGTTTGTACCATTGTGTAGTCCCATATTAAAAAAAAAAAAGTTGCACTACAGCATACTAAAAAAGCAGGGTATGTCAAAAATTAAGCAAAAACTTTTTCTACTGTAATGTTCCCATGATTTAAAATGCAGAGCAGCTCTACGAGTGGAAGAGTTACATAAATAAAAAAAAATTGTAGCTGCTTGTAGACAAGGCTACTGGAAGCTCAGGAGCTTTATCATTGACTTCAGAGGGAGCTGTATAATGTGTCTGCAATGATCAGTGGATCAACAAGGATTTTCTATACTTTTACTGTCTTCTTTTCTTGTGTCTGTTTCGAGTGATTACTGACCATGTTTATAGCATGTCAGCTGACCATGCTGCGCAGCCTGTGCTTGTTGAAGGGAATTGGATTGTTGCTAGTCTCTCTGTTTAGTTCCTAGTTTGCCAGCATGAGGGGTTGTTGATAGCAGAACTCTGTTCATTTGTGCCTTTGTGTTGTCTTTTACCCAGTTTCCAGTATTCTTAATGAGTTTCTATCTAGTCCTGTTAAAGTTCTAGTGTCATTGTTTCCTCTGATAAATTGTTCTCATTTGAGACTTTATCTGCTAATCTGCTAAATCTTTGCATTCAGGTCTAGTGCATCTTGTGCAGCCTAGACTTGCGTTGAAAAGGTCAGCTCCAGCTAAGGAGTATCTGAGTCACTATGTCAGGGTAAGTTGTAGCTTAGGGATATCTTTTATGGTTAGTTCTAAGGACAGACTAGGGTCTGAGGAGTCTTGGTGTCATATGTCAGGGAAAGGTTTATTAAAAGATTTAGGGACGGTTATCTCTTAAGGTCAGTTATATTTATTTTGTACCCCTTAAAAGGGGGGTTTTCCACAATCTCATTTCATAGCTCCTCATCCCGTCTTAACTCTGTTGCTCAGAAGGGGGTGTGTGATTTTTTTTGGATTTTCTATATGTGACCGCAGGATGACATCACCGGCCTTTCTCTCTTAGTAAAAAAAGGGCTGTTTATTTACAGAGGCACAAGTAGCACACTGTAGCCTTTGAGGTAAGCTTTTTACCCCCCGACACAAGGGTCTAGGGTTTAAAACCCTGCAGGAACCAAATCATGGATTTTTTTTTCTTTATTTTAAAAACACTAGCTCTTGGGTTCCTTTTTTAATTTATTTGCACGTTTCACTAATTAATAGGAGTATAGGGGACAGGAGTAGAATGACAGCCCCTGGGGTTTGAAAACTCAGTAGCTGCCTGAAGGAATGTGTGTCTGGGCATGTGCGACTAGGACTGAGGAGCTCGCAGCCCTGGTCGTATCCCCTGGAGATGAGGTGTAAACAATGGCTAACTAAATGGGCAGCTAAAGCAAAAATGGTGCAGAATTTTTAATAAGGATGAATGGTGAAAATGTTTATTATTTAATTTGCAAGCTTCCCACGTCAATTTTACTTCGTGGCAAAACCCCTTTAACTTTGCTCCTGCCATTATCTGCCTTGCTGTCTGACAACTTAACTTTAAAAGAATGTAGTACAGTGCTAGTATATTGAATTTTTGCATGTTTGTTGAGAAATTGTTGAGAAATTAACCCTCAGAGTTCCCAATGGCATCAAAAAAGTTTCTACTGGTTACATCTGGAAGCTGACCAGTACTATTCAACAAGATTATAATGACATCTAATAGGGATTAGGTCCTTCGGTCAAGCATGTGCACTTACATATGATTTCTATAGGATTTCCCTTTCTGTGCTTTGAGCAAACCCCTGCATGGTCTCACTGCATGGGGTGGGCATGGGCAGTGTGAAACTCACACTGTGCTTACTCTATCTCATTACAGTTACAGTTAAAAAAAAATACCACCATAGCTACCACTAGTAAAACAACTCAGATAAAAAGATTTAGGAATATGGCTAAAACACAGGGGGTGCTGTGATGAGACAGTAAGTGCTTCTGGAAATTATAGTTTTCTAGTGTGAAGCAGAGGTCACGTATGCTGAGCAACAGGACTGCAGTGTTTGATCAGTAAAGATGAGAAGACCAGCGGATGAATGGGATAAAAAAAAAAACCAGGGTGATGAAAGGAGATCAAGTAGTAAGTTTAGTTCAGCATGTGGGAATATGTTTTAAGAACTTAGGAAGGCACATTCCTTTTCAACAAATTGTTGAAATTCTGGACCAACCCCTTTAATTCTATGTCTATGTGGGTACCTTGGAACTCTGCATGAGTAAACTGTAGTTGTAAAGATATATTGTCAAATAATCAGAAGTCCATGAAGTAATCATAGTTCCCTTATAATGTCTTATCATAAAAAAACTGTGTTTGTGTAAAGAATCGCAAGGAGTTTCAATGTGAATATTTATTCATGAACACTATCAGGAAAGTCCGCACCCACTCGAGGATCAACAGCCTGACTTGGGGTATATTCATGACGTTGCGCTTCCTCTAGGGTTATGCAAGGTCAGCAGGATATGGTTTTACAGTTGACCGCTGTCAACACAGGCATAGGAAGACCCAAGATATTCCATTCATCCACAACCCTGAATGGCTGGGAGAGATCTTTTTACCCGCCCCGGTGAAACAGAACTCTGCCAGTCCAGTAGACTTCCCCAATTCCCCTTAGTTTAAGTGTCCATCAACACTTATACAGGCCGGAACAGTCCGTAGCGATATTTTAAGTATGGAAGAAGGACAGCGGGATCGGGCATCCCGGACAACAACCGCTCAGGGCAAAGTTTAAAGATGTAATCGCCTCATATGTATTGTGGGTGAACTGCACAAACAATACATCCATAGGGGCATAACTTTACAGATATTGGTGAGAGGTTCAAATACAATATGGGTGTGGGGGTACAGACAAAACAAAGCAGCAATATGTGTCTATTTATCTTAGGTTGGCCTTGTGCTGAACATACACAGGGGTGAATGAAGCCTACTGGTTCTGGACACTACCGGTACACTCAGCATAACCCCCTTTCCCAATAGAGACGACCCTGGGCCCAGTTGGGCTCAGACTTTTAACTGTACTTAGACATCCCACATCACACCTCAGTTCCACCCTGTCAAACCCCTGAGGTGGTCTAAATGCTTCTCCTTTTCAGGGCCATGCTGTTCCTAGCTTCAGACATGAAACAAACTATATCTTGGCAGGGAAATGGGACAGAGCCAAGCCAGTGGTACAATCAGAACTGGATGGGTCTAAGCTACCACCTGGTACCAAACACTGGGTCACTGCTCTTCTCCTGTTACCAGTTTTACATTTCTCCCTGCCAATCAGTGCTAAAAACGCGGGAGTGACAGCTATGTGTATGGGACATTTCATATTTAAAAATATGAAACAGGTATGTGCCTGTGACATATGGTTATTCCATAATTCCTTATGAAACTTCGGCACCGGCTGTCTGCTATAATTCTTTGATGCTTGGTGTATGGGCGCAAATACCTACCCTTGCCTTGGCCAAGATGTTAACGAAAATAAATGAGGAATCCTTTGAGGCTCAAACTCTCTGCTGGGTCGGCTTCCTATGGATGGAGCATTTGTTTGATTGAGTGCTTCCTCAATGACATGTGTTGGCAGTGTGGGAGCTTGGGTGACGTCCTGCAATTTGCAATAACTAAGTGAATTTGTGAAAAGCTGGGGGGGGGTTATTTTCGTCATATTCCTCACACCTCCTCCCTTTAGAGGGTGCTTGGGAGAGGCACCTCTCTGTGTTTTCTTCCACGCACCAGCTCGCCCCCTCCCCTGTCGGGAAAAACCATCGACATGGTCTCGGCTTGTCTGGTGGCGAATGGCGTAGTGGTCCTGTTGGAGCACCAGGCTTCAGCGTACCAACCTCCCATTGGTTCCGGAGACGGTTTGTAACCAGCTCAGGAGGTTGTGGTCTGTCTCCACGATGAAATGACACCCGTATAAGTATAGCTTCAGAAGCTGCAAGGCCCACACTATCACAAGGCATTCCTTCTCCATCATGGATTAGGCCACCTCATTTGGCAGAAGCTTCTGGCTCAGGTACATAACGGGGTGTTCCTGTCCCATTGTGTCAACCTGACTGAGCACTGCACCGAGGCCAAAGTCACTGACGTCGGTTTTTAGTATAAACTGCTGGGTGAAGTCGGCTGCTTCTAGTACTGATGAGCTGGAAAGGTCTGTCTTGAGAGCCTCAAAGGCCATCTCGCAGTCGTTTGTTCAATTGGCAGCAGCGGGCAACCTGTTCCTGGTGTGATTCCGCAGGGGCTTCGGCAGGCTACTATAGTGTGGAGCAAGCCTCTTATAGTACCTGACGGTGCCCAGGAAGGATATCACCTGTTTCTTGGTCCTGGGGGTATGGCATTTATCTTTCCATGCTCTGGCTTCAGGGTTCACCCTCCTACCCAGTGCTCCAGGTAGTGGACTTCGCTCATGCTCAGCTGTCACTTTTCCGGCTTGATGGTCAAGCCTACCTGGCGGACTCGCCCGAGAACCTGCGTTAGATGCTGGAGTTTATCCTCCTAGGTGAGACTGAAAATGGCAATGTCATCCAGGTACGCGGCCATGTACCCTTCAAGTCCCTTGAGCAGCGTGTTGATCATCCGCTGTTTTAAGATCCTCACATCCTCTATGGATCCACCCGCCCTGACTACGTCTTCTTCCTTGAGCAGGTTGCACACAAGAAGGGCACATGCCTCCCGCTCAGGTGCACCTTCATCATGTTTACATGGAAGGCCTTCCACCTTCCCCGGTCGTGGTCCAGGGTGGCCAGGTACATTATGGCATTGAGTTGCTGGTGCACAACGTGATGGGCAATGATGGGCAGAGTCGCTAGTGGGGCTTTGGAGAATGGCCCCGCCTTCCCCATAGGTGTCGCACGAATGGCAGTAGGCAGCCACATCGGTCCCCATCTGTGGCCAGTAGCAATGCTTTCCTAGCCTGTCCTTTGTCTTGGGGATCCCTAGGTGTCTGGCCATCGGCGTCCCATGCGCAACACGCAACAACTTCGCCCTGAATGGATATGGTACCGTCGGTCCCTGGGACATGCCTCTGGTGAACCCGTTAAGACCGTCACGTGGAACAGATGTCCTTGGTTCCAGACCACCAGCGCGGTGTCTGAGCCCAAGGGAAGCTGTGCCGCCTGCTCCTTGAGAGCTCTCGAATAGACTTATAATGCCCGGGACAGTGGCCACGAAGGCTGCAACTGCTGGTAGTGCTCCCTCCCCCTTGGCGTCTGTACCAGTTGCCAGTTCGGTCGGCCTAACCTGGCCCCACAACATCCCGGTTTTGTAGAGACCCTGCACTGTGGCCTTACCTGGGGCTCTGCCTCACCTGCATACTCCCCCACTGCAGCTGTCTGCCCCCTGTCTGTCCCCTCTGCTAACACAACAGGGGACAATAAATCCCAGCAAGCTTGCTGGACACACCCTGCTGCCTCATTGCAACCTGCTGACCTTACCTCCTCCCCACAGGACGGAGAGGGACACATCACATCACTCACCCCCACACTTCCATCAGTATGTATGTTAATAATACTGTCCACATAATTAACTGGGGTGGATATTACATTACATTTGGGGGAGCAGACCTTTGGGGTTCAGTGGCCTCAAAACATGCCCCAAGTCTGTCCCTATGGGAACACTGGCTGGAATGTTCAGTGATACCCTCACTTGAACCAGAACTCCACCAGGAGGGACTGCACAGGAACACGAACTCCGTCAGGAAGGACTGCACAGGAACACAAACTCCGCCAGGAGGGATAGCACAGGAACACGACTCCGAGCGCAGGATCTTCCAATGAACATGATAAGGACAGGCCTTATCCCAACAACACCAGTACTCAGGCACAGACTGTTGGTAGGAGGTGCCTTTTATAGGAGTCAGCAGAAGAGGAAATGCTGCACCTGGACCAGCCGAGTTGGAGGAGTTAACTGTTGCAGCACTGAACAGCTGTCACGTTTACTGGCCGCAAAGCCAGAAAACGTCCTGGTAGAAGGGATTCTCAGGGCCCAACGCGGGCGCAGATGGTGAGTGCAAGTGGTGGGTAGCCGAAGTGCAGGACAGGTGGTGGATAAACAGATGCTGTAGCTGTAGAACGGATGCACAGTCCCAGGGTGATGAAAGAGTAATACAGCAGCAGGAAACAGCAGTGAGAAACTGGAGGACAGTACGTCAGGAATTCAGCAGGTAACAGGTGCGCTGGACAGCGCAGGGTTAATGCAGAGCTTCAGCAGACACAGTGGAAACCAAGGGGTTAACAAGCAGAAGTTCAGCAGCAAAAGTCTATTATGAAAACCCCAAAAAAGAACTGCCCCTGAGCCCAGGGAGTAATTCTTATGAAGGAAAGGGTCTTCATGGCGCCGGGGGCCCCGCTGCCCTGCGGCCTTTTCCCCCCTCCCAGGGCCGCGGCGGGGCATCGCGGTACCCGCGGCCCCCCCGCCCCCTCTCCGGCTGTTCCCCGGGCCCCCGCCCCGGTACGGCGTCCTGTCCGCCCCCCGTCGGAGAAAGCGCGCCCCTACGCGGGCCGCGACCGCGGTTTAGATTTAAAGGGCCAGTGCCCCGGAAAATTGGTTTTGCCGGGGCTGGTCCTATAAAATTTTCCCGCCCCCGGAAAATTTTTGAGATTGTTGGTGTCTTAGAGTGAGTTTGGAGTGTCCTTGAGTCCGTATTGTTAGTGTCCAGTCCGTTCCCTGTTTCCTGCCCTTCCCGTTTCCCGCCTGCCTGACGCTGCCCGTCTCTGACCACAAAACCCTGCCCCCTCCCCTGACCTTTGCCTGTCCGCACGCTTTGGTTTAGATTTTGTACCACGCTGTAGGCCGCCCCCGCAAGCAAGTCACGTCAGGGGTAACGACGGGTACCTAGCCGCAGCAAGCCCATCCGCTTTGGGGCGGGCTCTGGTAAAAAAACCGGGGTACTTAGTTTCCGTTCCCTGGTGGTTTAATACCACCGCTTGGGGTGGTCCAGCATCCACCTACCGCCAGAAAATCGGGCCATGGTTCACCCGGGGTACCTCTGCCCGAACCCCGGGACTTTACGAGGCCCGTCCCCCAGCAGAGTCAGCGATCGCCAGCTGCGGAGATGCGGGTCCTTGGGGCCCCGCCTACCCCACCTGCGACCGCGTCTCACCAGCACCGTTGCCCTGCAGCCCAGCTCCCCCGGCTCTGGCACGGGACCTTCTCTGCATCTCCCGCCCCCGTCGCTATGATGGAGACCCCAAGAAGTGAGGGGTTTCATCATCAGTTTCTATAACATCGAGATGGGGGAATCAATTTCCCCACGAGCGGGGTAAAGTCGCCTTCATTTTTAGCCTCCAATGGCGAAGCTCTGGCCTGGGCCACCCCGTGTGGCCCGAGGAAAATCCGAAAAGGGCTACCCTGCAACCTTCCCCGGGGGTTCCGAATGTTTTTGAGGAAACCTGGTCGTACCCCCGCTCGCCACTGTCCCCCTCCGTCGGGGCGCTCCATGTGGGACATTACTCTGTGCGTTCCGCCCCCTAGACTCGATTTAGGGAACAATGGGGCTTGGGGGCTACTTTCTGGCAAGGCCTCTGGGGACTTTTAGGACACCCCGCGGGTCAGACCTGCCTACCCACGGATAATGATTGGGTTGGGCCCACCCGGTCGATATCCGTTTTGTGAAAGAAAAACGGGAGCCCCGCCCCCAAGCAGCCCCACCGACCACGCCGGCTACCTCGCTTAGCTCCGTCTTCCAACACCTCCACTTCCTCCGAACGGTTTTTTGAGGCGAACCCGCGGGTGGAAGGGACATCTGCCCCAGGGGGAAAGCTGCAGCGACGTCTCAGGCAGTTGTTTTACGTGGCTTTCCCGGTATTTCATTGGAAAACTGCCCGGTGGCCCCCGGGAAACCCCGCACTAGGGCTCGTAGGGAGGCAACCCAGGTGTCAGTGGGGCCCTTCCCCGTCTGACCTTTTTGGTTCTTTGCGGAACCTCGGGAAGCACCTTCCAGCCCCCGCTTCCTGGACTGGGGTCCCCGTTAATTTCATTAGCCATGACTGGTGTCTCAGTCCCCGGTTTCCCATGACCTCCTGCAGAACCCCCTTTTTGTGTCCCCCGAGGGCGAATGTCAGGATCCCCTTGGTTCTGCACGGGCCCCCTATCTTGCAGTTTGGGGCTTTTCATCAGGAAATTTATGAAGTTTTTCTACGCCTCGATCCTCTTTGGATCCCCCTGGGTCCCCCTGGGTTGCGGAGCAGTCCCCCTAAATTTGGAACACAGCGAGATTTTCTTTGGGGGCCCAGCCTGTCACTCACGATGCCTTCGGGCGTCCGCCCGGTCCTTCGATTGCTGCCCTTACCAGGATATGTGATTTTTTTCTCTGAAAAACAGGCCAAACTCCCCCCTACGCATGGCCTTCGATTGCCCATTGTCTGCAGCCCGGTACTATCCTTCTCGAGGCGGTTTACCGCTTTCCGCCCCGGAGAAAAGGCAATGACCAATACCCAAAAAACCCCGCAAAGGCTTCATCAAAAGTCATCATCCCCCGCGGGACCCGGATTTTTCTTGTCGAGAAGAAAGATGGACCCCCGGCCGTATCGATTACCGTGGTAAAAAAATAACTGTCAAGAATCGGTACCCCCCCCTTTGATCTCGAGTTTTTTTATCCCCACGTGGCGCAAACTCTTTTCAAATTGGATCTCGTGGAGCCACAATTGATTGCATTCGAAAGGTGATGAGGGGGAAAACACCCTTTTAACACGTGATGGCCATTTCGAATATTTTGATGCCATTTGGGCCCCGTATGCCCCGGCATTTTTCCCAAAAAACTTGTGAATGGATCTTCCGGGCCCCTTCTATAGTTTGTGTTTTTGTCTATCGGGAACATTCTATCTTTTTCCCCAGACCGGAGCCCCACCATACCAGTCGCCGGTGCTCAACGTCCCCGGAGTCACCAACTTTATGCCAAGTTTGAAAGTGTCTTTTCCTACGCACCTACTCCCCTTTTTGGGTAATTGTCAATCAAGGTTCAGATGGCCCCGTCAAGCCTCAGCAGTCCTGCAAGGGCCTCGTCCCGTGGGCCTTGGGCCCTTTAGCGCTTTGTAGGGTTTTCCAACTATTATGGCAATTTATTCCTCGTTCTCATCTCTGGTGGCACCTTGGGTTCCCCCCACCAAGAAGGGTGCCGACCCCAAAACTGGCCCCCGAGGTCAAAAGGGTCAAACGCGAAGCCCCCATTCGTTCCCCTCTGTTCTCTCCGTCCCGGTCCCCCCGGCCCCTTTGTCTTAGAAGTCGAGCCCCTAGTTGGTGCGGCCATTCTTCTTCAGAAGCCCCCGGGAAAGTTGCGAACTTGTGGTTTCTTTTCCGGCCCTTTACCCAGCCCCCAGGGAACTACACCTTGGTGAACGGGAACTTCTTGCTAAAAATTGCCTAGAAGAATGGCGTCACCCCGGGGGGAGTCTCCACCCCCCGAGATATACACGGATCACAAAAAAACCCTTTCCTATCTGCAATCTGCCCCCGTTTTAATCCGCGACAAGCCGGGTGGTCGCTTTTTTTCGCTCGTTTTAATTTTCCCCTTACATTCCGACCCGGGGAAAAAAAAGTCAGGGGAGACGCTCCTTTAGATCCTCTGATACGGTGGGCTTGGAGCCACTCACAGCACATTTCCTCCGGGAAAGGTTTTGTTGCTGTCCTGTGAACCTTAAAAAGGTACCCGGGGAAGACCTACGTCCCCTGCTTTGCGGGTCAAAACCTTAAAAGGGGACAAATTTTTCGCAAACTGTGGGGCCCTCCTGGGTTCAAAGTCCGCACAACTCCTCTCCCGATATACGGTGGGCCCCCTCCAGCAAGACGTTTGGGATTTGTCTTGCTGTGCCTTTGCGCCCGTAACAAGGGCCTCGCCCCAGACCCCCGGGTCTACTTTTTGCCTTCCTGTGCCTGGAAGCCGTGGACCCCTATTGTTGGACTTTTTCATGACCGCGGCCTCATCGGAAACACGGCATTTGGGTGGTGGTTGAAGGTTTTTCCCAAAAAGGTCATTTTGTGCCCCGCTCGGTTACCCTGTCACCCCAGTAGCCCCGCTCTTCTTTACCCTATCTTTCGGTTACATGGGTCCCCTCGCACCACCTTGATAGGGGAGTTCAGTTTTTTTTAAATTTGGCGGGTTTTGTACTCAGTTTCGGTCCACTGGACTTTTCATCTGGTACCCCCTCGAAACGGGCAGGTGGGGAGGGAACCAAATCTTTGGGACTTATCTGCACATTTTGTGTCTGCCCCGGCAGGAAAACTGGTCTGCCTTCTCCCCCGGCGGAAATTCTCTTACAATTCCCCAGGCTCGGGGTCTGCAAAGCCGCCCCCCCTTTTTTATTGTGTTTGGGTTACCTCCCCGCCCGCCTCTCCCCCTGCCTTTCTGTCACGTTCCTGCCCTGGATGCCCAAGTACAGAATCAAGTACTCTGGAGGTCACCCGTCAGGCCCTGCTTTAGGTTCCCCTCGTACTAAAGTTCAGGGCCCAAGGACCTAAACCTCCCCCCGTATTTAAGCCGGGGATAGGGTTTTTGGCTAGTAGATAATTCGTTTTTAAGGGTTCCAGCACAAGTTGGCCCTAAATATTTGGGGGCCCTTTTTTGGTATGGTCAGCTTAAAGGTTTCCTCAAGTCGCTTTCCCCCCCACTCTGGTTTCCCCCAAAGCCTTCCTGTTCGCTCCCAAGCCGTGGTGCTGATGCTTCTCCCCTGGATCTGTTGCTTTCCCGTGGGCCGAAGGATAACATCTTTTTGGGGCAAGGAGGTGCTGGGGGCAGAAGAAGGAGGGGGAACGGTTCTTTCTCAACGACTGGAAGGGGGGTTTGGGCCAGAGGAGCGTTCTGGGAGCCGGAAACAAAACTGTCCCCGAAAACTCCCGGAAAGGGTTAAAAAAAGGGGGGAGCCTAAGGGGGGGGGACTGTCAGGCGGCCGCGGGCTGCCAGGGCCACGGCGCGGGCTTCGGGTCACCCGCGGCCACCTCGTCCCCCGCCGGCTCGCTTTCCCCGGCCCCGCCCGGTGAACGGCGCTCCCGTCCGTCCCTGCGTCTGTGCATGCGCGCCCCCCCAGCGCGCGCCGCCGCGGTTAGATTTAAAGGGCCAGTGCCCGGAAAATTTGGGTTATTGCCCCGGGGGTGGTCCATATAAGTATCCGCCCCCCCACCTGTTGCCCGATTGTTGGTGTGTTAGAGTGAGTTTGGGTGTCCTTGATCCGTATTGTTTTCCGGTACCAGTCCGTTCCGCTACATTTCCTGACCCCTTTTCGTTTCCGCCTGCCTGCCCGTTGTCCGTTCTGACCACAACCTTGCTGTCCCTGACCTTTTGCCCTGTCCCCGACACGCCTTTGGATTACGTTTTGTACCACGCTGTCCCCCCCGCCCTGCAACAAGTCAGTCAGGGTAACGATGGTAGCCTCACGCCGCGCAGTCCATCCGCTTTGCGTCGGGCTTGGGAAAAGGGGGGTACTTTGATTCCCTTCCCCGGCGTGGGTTAACTACCCCGCTTGCGGTTTCCGGGGTCACCGTACCGTCACAGGGGCAGAGGTCCCCAGGCAGGAAAGAAGCCTGGGCATAAATGTCCGAGGGTGGGGAGCGCGCACCCAGGGGTGTGCACACACGTGGGGAAAAACCCAAAAGGACAGACACTGTGGAAAAACAGGACCAGGTGAGTAGCGCTAAGCAGAAGCAGGGGAGAGCAAACTGACACGCCCCTGTAAGCCCCGCACGGGACCCAGCGGACCCAGACACAGGGGGAAGGACACGCCCAGTCCCAAAGGGCCGGGCCTGGCGGATCCCTGCAAAGCATTAGCAATTTTAAACCTTCAGGAAGAACACACTTGATGCAGGCGGAGGCAGAGGAAATTTCAGATGGACGTTATAAAAATTAAATTCAGCTAAGAAAGGACAATTGTTTCTGTTAGGGCCCCCCCGCCAAAAGATTTAAGCTAGTTGACACCAGAAAGGAACACCAGCAGAAATTCATTCCAGCTTGTGGTGCACAGACAAACGTATAAGAGACAAATTTACCCAAAAGTGCGTTCTCTTTAAATAAATTTCCTCCATTTTTTGGGGAAGCAACCCCCAGTGGCAGCTACCTACAGAATTTTTTTTTTTTTGAATAGCAAAGGAAAAGGTACGTACTTTGTTTAAATCAAACCTATTTCTCAACTTTTTTCTAACCATCCACGGATTGATTGATACACATTATATTCACATTTATTGCTAGAAAATAGGGATGATGATTTATTCGCAGGGCTTTATGTGGTGAAAGTTTTTGCTTTTTCCTAAATTTTTTTTTGTTTTACACAGCCGCACAATATGCTTGGCAGCTGTTGTACAGCTACACACACAGCTTGTATGTAACTTTGATCTGATCATCCCTATCCTATCCTTTAGCCAATTCAGTCTTTTCTATTTATTTGTTGAGCATCTGTGAGAGCGTCTTAATGTATCACAGAGTATTTATCCTCAATGATCCTTATCCACAAATGTCAGGAAAAGCATTGCCAAAATTCTCCTTCCTCATGGGCAGATAAATTCTACAATGAAGAACTCTCCACGTTAATCACCCAGATGTTTATTGTTTTGACAGAGACACAGTGTTATTTATTAATTTTGTAATAAATGGCACCAATGCATTTACCCAATAGCAGTCAACAGTATGGCCTTTGTCTTCATGGATCTTAATTTGCACTGCAGGAATAATACAATAGTATTGATTGGTGGTAAAGGGCATCTTATATTGTGTTATTAATAAGCTTCATTTCCGTAATGAGAGAGTCACCCTAAAATTAAAAAAGTCCTTGACCTGAACTCTTGTCATATTTTGAAAATGTTAGAGTTAACCATTGCTTGCTTTGTTATACAGCCATACGGTAATAACTCATCTGGCTGTTATTGTCACTTTGAACTTGAATTTTACATTTTATCAATCATTCATTTTTAGAACCAAAACTATATATATAAAATTTTGTCAAATAGGCGAGTGTAGGAGCTTACTACAAATTGTTTTACCAAAAAACGATTATTCCCATCTCAGACATTTGTGGCATATTGACAGGATATGACATAAATGTCTAACAGGTGAAGGTACCACCTCTGGCTATCATAACAGGGATATCCTTGCCCCCTTTTGCTGCGGCTAGTGAAAAGAGAGAGATGATCACACATATGTGACATTTTTATTTC